>JBBMOI010000012.1:7337500-7537500 GCA_038088405.1 Porites divaricata
CGGTTGTGTATAGAAAGATAACTTTTTAAAACCCCCTCAACATACGAAACATCCAACAGAATAGTATGAACAACTCTATTATTGCCACTCTTTGCCTTATTGTTATTTATTATATAGACACGAGTGTTTTACTAGAAAATATACCACTCGTAAGATTCATAAAAACTACATCCGGGACCAGAGTGGTTTATCGATGACGTAATTTCGGTATTTACCCTCTATTATTTTATCGATGTCTTTTTGTCTATATAATAAAAAGACCATTACACAGCGACCTGAAGATATTAATTTTATTTTCTCCTGGCAAAAACAATATTTTACTCACTTGCTGCGCTCGTTCATAAAATATTGTTTAGCCACTCGAAAATAAAATTCATGTATTCACGCCACCTTATAATATCCTCTATACAAATTGAAGATCGATTTTTCACGCCTTGCAAGGGAATCCGACACAGTCCCTGGTTCTAGATTCCACGCCGTGGGTTCGGATTCCAGGTACTGGATTCTGGATTTTTTTACTGGAACTTGGATTCCGGACTCGGGATTCCGGATTCTTTGAACTGTATTCCGGATTCCACAAGGAATAAATGTCCGGATATTTCTGGAGTCGGGTTTCCTCACATTGGGTGAGATTCTTCGGGGGTATTGCTTTCATTTTTCTTGTGTTTGTTTGTTTTTGCTCTTTAGTTATTCTCGCCAACCTTTGCATAGGGAATTCGAGTCTTCGGATATCACTTTGCCATCGACGCTTCGGCAAAACAATCATAATAGGAATTTTCTGAAACCCAGCCATCGAACAATCCTTCTTGTCGAAAATCTTTCTTACCCTCGATTATTTGCCATTCAAACAAACTTTCAGCAAAAATACAATTTTACAAAATCGTTTTATTCTTCAAAACTCAAAGCTTTCAATATTAATCTGATCTACACGTTTTGTCTTGATACGAAACGCGGTTTAATTTAAAACATGCACCCAATCACGTCTTGAATTGCTGCACAGAGATTGTCCACTGGTTGTTTTTAAGTGTTATACTATGACTTTAAAATGTAACATCGCCCTAACAGCTTGTGCATGTGAATTGTTGGAAATGGCAGTGATGCATTTGTTTTTCCTTATGGACGATGAGTTACACGTTTTTACACAGTAATTTTTAGGGAGTTATTACAACTCCAAAAATGGAATAAAAATTTTAGGTACAGGATAACCCCTTTTATGGGGTTTTAGTTTAACTCTTAATTTAACTCCAAATTTGGGGTCCTTTTTACTCCTGAAAAAGAGTTCTTTTTACTCCCAGTCTGGAGTTCAAACAACTCCGAAAATGGGGTTATTTTTACTCCTTACATGGGTTGTTTTTACTCTTTTTGGAGTTACTTTAACTCTGAAAGTGGAGTAAAAATTTTGGGTACAGGACAACTCATTTTTGGGGGTTATTTTAACTCCTCAATATCTCGGGTCATTTTTGCTCCTGAAAAAGAGTTCTTTAAACTCCTTTTTGGAGTTAAAATAACTCCCCCGAAAATGACTCCACTGTAAGTAATGGTAACAGGACTGAGTGGAGTCCAATTCGGTCTGTAATCATACGAGTGATTAACAAAATCGGACGACCGCGTAGCGGGAGTCCAATTTGTTTAATCACAAGTATGATTACAGACCGAATTGGACTCCACTCAGTCCTGTTACCAATTAATCATAACTTTAATAAAATTTGTAATATAATAGGCTATTTTTTTAAATCAAAACACAAGAAATTCGAAATTTTGTTTTGCTAGCAGTGAAAAAAAAAAAAAGCCATTTAAGCGCGCGCGTGATGGCGCGTACTGTCCGATTAAACTGTCCAATTAAGGCTGAAATCAGGGCAGTTGATAGCCAATCAGATTTGACAATTTTGTTATAGTTATGATTAAGAGTTAAATTAATCCCACTAACTATAATATAACTCCTTGAAAATTACTCTGTATTATAATTATGATTGTTGTTTTCGAAAATGACCATAGATAATGGTAGATAAACGCGCCGTTGAAGTCTTTTTTGATAAAACAAATAATAATAATAATAATAATAATTATAATGGTAATAATGATGTTGAAAGAGAGGCCTTTACGTATCCATCATCCGGACAAAACAACAGGGTTCTCTGTGCACTAGGCACAGGTCAGTTAATTATTGTCTCTTTCTTCACAACTGTAACTGGTGGTACGTCTCCATTACGACTTATCCATTTGATCTTTACTTGCTTTGTTCTGCTTCTGTGTTCTGTCTGGCCGTCTTTTCCTTTGAACGTTTCCAGAGGTTCTTCTAATTCTTCTTCAACCACAATATACTCGCCATGTTGTTGCGTTCCGTTGGGAAAAATATATGTACCCGGACCGATCATTTTGTCGTCGTGGAAATTTCCAATGTAGCTCTGTTTCCCGAATGTAAGCTTGCCTCTCCCTGCAGACATAAAGAAACTGTTCAAATTTGGTCTTCCGTTTGAATTCCTTGTTTCTTCTGCATCCATTTGAACCAATGATCTAACTGTCTGTGCTGTGACGCGTTCTTAATTTTTGATTGTTGTTGTTTTTCTTTTCATATTCCTTTAGTTCAAGGCTTCGCTTATTGAGAACATTATGTTGCATATTTTTTGCGGTAACTTTTGGTCAGATTTGATGTTGGACGCTTCTTTCATAGAAAACTACGAGGGGGGATTGGGGGGGGGGGGGGGATTTCTGTTTCATATTCTCCAAAAGTACTTCAGAAGCATTGATAAAAAGGGGCCGATTTGGCGTCAGACAAAACCGGCAAAATCGATGGGAAGCTGCGATATCCATAGACGTTTTTTTTTCTTTAGCTCATAGAAATAGACTGAACGACTGAACAATTTCCATTTCTTTTTCTTTTCTTTTTTTTTTTTCGGGGGGGGGTGGGGGTGATTTTCACCGGGGTTTTTCCGTTTGTAATTCGTCCATTCCAAATTCGAGTGGTCAGTTTACAAAAATAAATTAATACATTTCTTATTGTTTACCTTTCATGATTTTAAGTTGTCATGTTTCACGAAAACGAATGTTAAATCGCTTTCTTTTGCAGTTTGACTAGCCTTGATGAAGAAGTATTTTTTTTCTTAAATGTGTTTCTGATTTCTTTGTTTTGCGCTTGTGTTGCTTTTTAGATATTAATGCAATGCGATTTCGTTTTTTTTTTTAATATTTTATGACATTATTACCTCTCATAGCAACCTGCTTCTCGTTCTGTTCGAAGATTTGTAAACATTATGCGATTTACCTTACGACAGTGTCCACCCTGGCGTAATTATTGACCATGTTATTATTATTTTTTATTGTATTCCTCGAAGAAATAATTTTACTGAAACATTTCTTTCTGAGTTTTCCCAAGCGTCGCTCATATTTATGCAAAGATCGGTGATCAGACTGCGGGCTATACTGTGCAAATTACGTCGGGTTTAGAAATTACTGTATGCAAAATTGTGTGAGCGCCTTAGACGTTTAGCATTTTGAGCCCTTCGTGTTTGTTAACCTGCATATTGTGCGTCGCAATTTGTTTTGGCTGCGTGAGCAGCGAAGAGCTGTTTTGTCGCTTGATTTATCTGTATTCAAGTTAAGTGGGTCTAAGGTTTGATTTATGAACTAAATCCTCTCATACTGCAGCCAAAGAAAGGTTTCTGCATGTTACTGAAGTGATTTTCCTAGTCGGACTGTTTTAATTGTCTGTTTCCCCTACCTGATCTTTTCCCCTCGTACCATTGGCCTTCATATGTCATGCCGCTCGCTGCATATGTGTACGTTCCTTGTCCGTGCCGTCTATCGTGTTCCCATTCGCCCCGATACAAATCCCCGTTTGTATAGAAATACGCTCCGTAACCGTGTCTTAAGTCGTCTTTCCAGCTTCCCTCGTACTTCGCGCCTTCCGGGTACAGAAACGTGCCTTGTCCGTTTTTCTTGTTGTTTTCATAATGACCCAGGTAACACGCATTTCGCGTCTTTCCTTTCAGTTTCCTAAATACGTATTTGCCATAACCACTGCGATGTCCGTTCTTGTATTCACCCTCGTATACATCGCCGTTTGGGAGCCTAGCCTTTCCCTTCCCGTGTCTTTCGCCAGTTTCATTCCGTCCGCCTTCGTACGTATAAGGCAAAACTTCGTTCTCGGAATCCATATCTTCATCGGACTCACGAAGTATTTCCATGCCACCAGGAGTAAGACCAGCGCTCGGTTTATTTACTGTTTAAAAAGAATATTCCTCTGGATTGTTTTTTGTTTTTGTTTTTGTTTTTTTCCTTTTTCGCTTCGATATCAAAAGCGAGAAGTTTTCGTCTCTTTGTCTGTGAGCGTAAATCAAATTAAGCGGTGTTTTGCCATAGACCAAGACATCAACACTGGCGCAATGTATAAATCTTCGCTTAACGAACTCCTGTATATCGCGCCAGATTCTGTTAATCTTTTAACCGTGACGGATGGTCGAATGGCGTTCGAGATCTCTCTCAAATTGGCAAAATTGGTGCGATTGGCGTTAATATTTTAAAAGTGTTTTTGTTTTTCCGAAGTAGAGGCTCTCGCTACAAAGGCAAGGTGCTTTAATTTAACGATTCCTGAATATTTCGATTCGTTCTTCACTGACAAACGTGGGGATACAAAAAGCCGCATAATCGCATCCTAAATAATTAATTGGCTCAAGGGTTTTTTGCGGTAGGCCTTTTAAATTATCTATATCATGGAAACAAGGATAATTTCTAACCATTTTTGGAAAGATATCCCTCAGGGTGATGTTGTTGTTCTGTAAGGTAGCTTATCGCTTGATTATCCGAAAGCTTTTAGCGTGTTATTGGCTAGGAAGGAACTAAGAACAATTGCCCTCAATTAAAATCCACTAGACACCAAGCTGCAAAAAAAAAAAAAAAAAAAAATACTTTCACATTTTTGTCGTCGCTTAAAATGAGTGCTTTGGAGAATGAAATCGGCTGTAACGTATACTGCAAAACATGACTGTTTTCGTTGCGTATTTCTTTTGTGCTAGATTGCCAAATGAGACTAATAGTTTTTTTTTCTTGTCATTCTTTTCTCAGCTTTAATATTTTATCGTTATAAGCTATAAACTGCGGTTTTCATTATCTAAACATGGAACACGACTTGCCGAGAATTTTCACTCAGTTGCTAAGGCCTTTGTAACATTAAATCGATTTTTCTTGTTTTTGAAGGTTTTAATGTTTGGTAAGCATGTCATTAGTTTGATTAGTGTGCAGTCATTATTTATTATAAATTGCACTTCTTTTTTTTATTTAAATTGGGAATGGAGAGCAGATTTGTCATATAGTTAATAACTTCGCCTCTGTTGTCTGGCAACCAAAAATAAGCTTATGGCTATTAAAGAAACAATTTGCCAAATTTACTTTTATAAACATTTAATCAACTGAACAATATTATATTTGAGCAAACCTTCATTTTTGCTAAATCTTCTATATTTGATGTTTAGGAAATACTCTGGAATCATTATTATTTAATATTATTTATTATTCTTATTACTATTATTATTTTAGAATTGTATTCCTCTTGCACTTTCATTTTGCTTTGCTTCCATTTTCGCCTAGTTTGACGCCAAAGAAACGAAAATTAAAATTTGGTGCAAATTAAAATTTCACAGATGCTAACATACACCTGTCGAAGAACTGTAAAAATTTCGAAGAGACGTCCATGATTGATGGATTTTTTTTCTATGGTCAATAAAGCACGGATAGAATGATAATTTAAAACAACAACAAAACAGCAAAGCAAAGCAAAGTAAAAGCTTCAATAATCAAATCAAAACAGTTGAAACATGCTTTGAGGTCTGCTGTTTTGATTTTTTATGTTCACCTTCGTAATTGATTGTGGGCGAAAGAGTAATTTGTGCCTAAGAGAAAAGCAAAACGTTTGCAAAATTCTCTTTAAAAAACAACTAACAAACAAACAAAACAAACAAAAGTTAAAAAGATGGATCAGTAGATTATTTGAGTAACAACATGTACTCTTAAATACTGTAGGGAAGAAATGGAATTCTAGTGTGTAAAAAAAAAAAAAAAAAACAAAAAAAAAAACAGGCAAAACAAAGATGTCAATCAATGGGTAGGCTAGTTTCAACAAGTAAACGCAGTCCAACGGTTGTGCATTGACGGTTTTTGACCACACGGAAGTTTGTTAGAACCTTATGGACGGTCTTACGACTTGGACTCTTACGGACAAACACCGTACCCTGAAAGAAAACGTCTTTTACTGAACTTTATCTAGCCGAACACTTCTCATAACCAATCATTGCTCCTAGTATCTTCTTTTAAACTTGCACTGTACTCATTCTCAGGCGCAGTTCAAGAACGTTCCGTGGGATGCAAATTCCATCGTGGTTTTCCGAGTGTACCTACTGCCAGGCGATTCTTCCGCTTCCGGTAGTTCTACAGCACAGACGGGGAATATTTTGGATGAAAGTAAACTAGCTGCGTGGACTGCTGTACCTCTAGCAATGACCGCGGGCTCACGTGTATCTAGACAAAGTCGTCAATCTGAAGGTATTTCAGTTGTTTGTTTTGTTTGTTTGTTTTGTTATGTGTCATGTTGACTATGCGTAGACAACGAAATCGTTTATTTCCATTTGCTCCAGATATAGTTTGGAGATTTCATTTGATTTAATATCATGTATTCAAACGGCGATTACTTTTAATTAATGGAAGGCATTTACCGTGAAAACTACTTTGTGAGTACCTTCTTGAACCGCCTAGGCCTTTGTGCGAACGCCCTTTCATCCCTGCATTTCTGACATTGTTATGTGTTTTGTTATAGGTAGCCGAGGTGGCTTATCACGTCTTAATGTCGGAACTC
Source organism: Porites divaricata (assembly GCA_038088405.1). Lineage (NCBI taxonomy): Eukaryota > Metazoa > Cnidaria > Anthozoa > Scleractinia > Poritidae > Porites > Porites divaricata. Next base: position 7,344,345 of record JBBMOI010000012.1, read on the forward strand.
ATAATCTTCCTCTCTTTTTTCCACCCGTTGTAGAAGTACCAAACATCCCCTTACGGGTAAGCAGTCTCTTGAGTGTTTTTTGTGGGGTATAAGGCCGCAACTAATCCCGTTCAACTCGCTCAATTTTTTGTTACCATCCTAGCTTTGCCTGACATAAACCCGATCTCTTTCAGCTCTCACTCCAAAGTTCTGGACGGTGTTCTTTTTGTCTGTCTTTGCTTTCTTTTCTCTGGCGGTAGTTATCGAAGCACTCTGTGTGGAATTTAATTAACTTCCGAATTTCCCCAAGCCTCTGTTTCAAAGGGAGGCTAAGTGCGAAACCGTTGGTACGAAAATGATTTTTTCTCTCATGCAAATAAAACTTATTTTCTCAAGAAAGGTAATTTGCAATAGGCCATTTCCGAGTTCCAAAAAATTTCACTTTCAAAACGAGGCTAAGTGCGAAGCCGTTGATATGAAAATGATTTTCAATTATTATGCAAATAAAACTCATTTTCACAACAAAGGTTTCGCACTTAGCCTCGTTTTGAAAGTGAGATTTTTTGGAACTCGGAAATGGCCTATTAGCATCGTTTTAAAAGTGATAGATTTTGGAGCTCGGAAATGACCTATTGCTTCCTATACTGTCCCATGTAGTCTGGTGTTCATACTTTCAGGGTTCGTACAGAGTCTTAAATCTTGAAAAAGGCTTGAAATTTGCCCATTGGAAAAAAATCCGGAAAATAAAGATAAAGTCTGGAACAATGGTTAAAACTCTTAAGGTTTTTCGTAAAGCTATAACAAGTGCTCTATAAGTGAACTCTTTTTTACGATAGGTCTCTATTGATCACCTATTTGATAACCTTGAGTCTGGAAAAAGTCTTGAATTTTGAATCCAAAAATCGGTACGAACCCTGTATTTATTTCTTTGTGTATTTTTAGGGCCCTTTTCCAGAGCAGTGGTCCCCATATGGAGAGGCTTTGTTACGAATAAGTATTTTTACGTCCGTCGATTTTCCTCCAGACAGACCAAGCTCCCCCGAGGAATTTATGCAAGAAAATGATCTTCCTGAGGTGAAATATCCGCGGTTATTGTTAAATTTTGTCCACTGTAAGTTGCTATTGTTATAATTGTAATTGTTGTGCCTGCAATAATTCTCCTTTTGTGGGACGCGCGCACAGCCCTATGCCTTCTCCATTACCTCTGCGCAGTTACTCTGCGTTATAATCTGCTAATTCTTCCCATTGCTTGCAAAGTATATAGTGGCGACTTCATACAGTGTCTCCAACAAGCACTGGTCATGGCTACTCGCTAGCCTTTACTGAAGAGTACCATTTCTGTTGTGCAGTATGCTGTACAAGTCTAGTTTTGACTAGAAACATTTAGATATTGGTAGTTGTGCTTTTAGTAGAGAGCACCTGATTGCTTTGAAGCTAGCGAGACCTGTGACTTTTTTCTCCTGTTTCTTTTCCAGAATGTTTGGATTAAGAATGGCCGACCCTCTATTCTGACCGATGAGTTTGAAGAAGGAAACGGGATTGACCTGTATATAGACGGTGCTCGATTCCTTCCAGACAGTGTGTCTGTGTCGAAGGTAAGTAACAAGTGACATGTCGAGAGCTTCTATGTGAAAATTCTGCTGAGCCTGAAAATGCCGTTATCGACTGGCTGCTTTAAGCTAGTTTTAATTTTGATATATTGTCTTTCTTTTACAGGTGGCTGGAAGAGTACTGGACAAGAATTATACGAGGTAAGTACAAATTCAGTCGATCCTCCACGTGCGACCAGCTTTTGTAAGCGACCACCGGCCTTTAAGCGACCGCGACCTCTTTTAGGGGAAACAGCTTTGAAATTTTGCGATCACTTGACGCCCGGGTCGGATCTTTATGTTCGCTCAGTGTGCACTGGCAATTACTAACACGAAGTTAAACCTATCGTACATGTAAATTAGAAATTGCATGCAATGAATTCTCCTTTAAAAAGAATGTGTCAGGACCTTTATTAGAAAAGACCCCCTGTGGTTCAATTGTTCTGTTAGCGGCCACTTCTCATAAGTAACCACTGAATCTTGGCACTTTAAATGGCCGTTACGTGAATGAATAAATAAACCATTTTACAGTTAGGGCCTTAGTGTCCTGGCCTTTGAGTGAACGGGAGGCTTATATTGACCTTCTTTTGATACAAAACTCCTTTGTTTTAACTGTCAATTGTGCTTAAAAAAATACTGTTAGCATAAGAACAACATGATTTACATAATAAAGCAGGAAGAGTTGTATCAAAACAAGGTCAACTCCAGCCTCATTTCCACGTATAGAGTGTTTTGACTCACGTGGTCAACATCTACGCAATCTTATTGGAACAAAAGAAAGCGTTTGCATAATAAAAGAGTTCAACTCCCAAAGGATTGGTTTGGGACACCAACATGGCCGCCGTTTCATTGTTGTGGGACACCAATATGGCCGCCGTGGCGTCATGTGAAAACACTCTATAACTGTAAAATGGGCTATTGAGAAATAATTACGTTGTGGTTGCACATTGGAAATCAAATTGAATCTGTAAATTTTGGTCTTTGAGGAGAGGTAAAAATCGGTGTACCGCGAGAAGAACTTCTCGGAGCAAGAAAGGGAACACCCAACAAACTCAACTTACATATGGCGTCTACCGCGATCAAAACTTTAAAAAGTTATATTTATTAATTAATTTATTATCTATTTTATGTATTATATATATTTTTTTTTTAATTGGTGGGATTTATTTTACCGATTATTGTAAACTTGGGCAAAGATGTATAAAGCAGTTCGTTAATGTAAGCGTATATTCATGTTGTCCAGAAAATTGAGCTTCTTTTCCTTGAGAACGCCTCCCCCCCCCACCCCGCCCCAAAGTAAAATAAACACCGACCTTCGGTTTTTTAAGACAATTATTTTGTGTAATTAATTTGCAGGATCGGTAGTGACATAGACGTGCAAGCTGAACTCGACTCCGACATCTATAACCCAGAATACAACGCGAGAATAGAATACCGAGATCCAGTTTTCCCTCCTTCTTGCACCCTAATGTTGAAGCTTTACACCGTTGATAAAGTGTCCAAACATCTGTGCTGTGTTGGTTATGGGTTTCTTCCTATCTTTATTGAAGTGGGAACAACTACTCAACCATCTGTTAGCAAGTCCGAAGTGAAGGTTGGTCATGATTTTCGTCTTCCTTTTTGGATAGTGTTGTTTAGAGGAATTGGCAACGCTGTTTATGCTCAGAGTATCACTTACAAGTGAGGCCAAGTCTTCATAGCCAGCTACTGCCAACCAAATTTGCGAAAGATTTCACAGAAATCCGAAGCCGAAAAAGCTGATTTACTCACTAAAAATGATCACAATAATCCGCAAAAATACTGACTCGGAGGGTGTTTCCCACCTGCAGCCTCGGTGGATAACACCTTTCTTGATCTTGATCTGCAAAATTCTTTACATAGGGTGATTTTGCATAACACGTGAGAAACACTCTCTTGCAATTAGTGTCAAATTGTTACAAGTCAACAAAAGAATCAATGAAAGGTAACTGTAGTTACTTAACAATAAATGAATGAGGCTGAGTATCTTATGAAGAATTATGGGATTATGGAAAGAAATAGGCGAACTGCTGGCTAAAAACATGCCAAGAACAGCAAGAAGACAGCTCCACGGGCGGCATGTGCTATTTGGAGAGTATTTACAGTACTGAACAACCCTTTATCTCCTAAATTATTCAATAACTGTTAATTGTTATTTTGCTTTAATGAAAGCGTCTTCATTTGTAGGTTGCCCTTAACGAGGGTGCTCACCAAATACGCTTATACAGTGGTAGCCCGGATCTCACTCAGCCATTACACGAAAGTCTTACTTTGAGCCTTTCGTAAGTATGACCGCTGCCATGCTCTCTCCTTTTAACTCATTGCTTCGTTATAGGGATAACAAATGATCGATTCACAACACATCACAGATCGTGGCATTCCTTATGTCTGTAACCATTGTTCGCTTTTTATACAGAATAAACGAGTAAACTGTCAAAAATCCCTTTTCAGTTCAGTCACTCGATCGTGGAGACCGCGAGTTTCGAGGACGGCGACGTCGGCGGAAGCGGCAGCGGAAAAGGAAGCGAGAACGTCGCTTGAAAAACGTATTCATTTTCATTCAAACTAATTTAACAAGATTATCCTTACTAACTTGCTTTGTCAAATTAGGGCGAACTCACCTGAGGCTTATTTCCTAACAACTATATCCAAGTTTCCCGTCCTCAACTGACGTACTAAATCACTCCTTTAATTGGGCGTGCACCGAACGCTTCTATGCATAAAATAATGGAAAGATCGATTGATCTTTGTTTTGTCTCTCAAAGTCCCCTGCCTTGTGCGAGTTTACTAATAAGGATTGTTCAGGCTGCATGTCACCCGAATGGAAGACCCAAAGAGGTGAGTGCCCATAGTCTGTGCCTATATATAACACCGCTTCCTCATGTTTTACGTCTCAAATAACTCATATGCACTCCTGTGGTGATGCACGATTCAGCCTTGCTTGATCATTGTAAGTCCTGTGTGCGTTGTGTGCAACTTATTGCATTTTGTTTGTTTCGTTCAGTTTTTGGTCCTTCTTAATCGTTTCTGTCTTTGTTTTCTCCCAGTTCTTTAAAGGATCGGTTATTTAAACAAAGTCTAACTTAGACCGCGGTTTAGCAATCTTTGGACCTTCAGATCTAGATCTCTTTCGTAGTGGGTTATTTTAAGAAGGTAAATGCTTTTGTAGCCCACGCTATGTGCTTTCATGAAACTATTCACGATAAATGATGTTTACATGAAAGCGTTGGGCAAGCTAAAAATTGCTTAGAACGCGGTTTTGTTAAACACTTGCTAAACTCTGTTTAACTAACTGGCACAAAATGTTTGGAGTTTTCACGCAACCGCGTTTTACTGCGTGGACCCTTGTCGTTAGGCGGCTAAACTGTAGAAACCTGATCATTAACCCTACCTGTCTTAATACTCACCAACTGCGTCCTCTCCCACAGGCTTCGGAATTCAATGAATCAGAATGGGAATCAGAAGGACTCTTTCAACCCAAGCCGAGCTACGCAGATGGTAAGGATGACCTCAAGTTTTGATTTGCAAACAGCATATTCCTTCTAAGATTTAAACCAAGAACTTTTCTTGGTCGTTAAATTTGTAAAGAATGTACGTTAAATGATTCCGATTACGCGATACGATTTATTATTCGTGAATTAGTTGAAATAAGGTAATGTACTATATTTTTGTTATTTATAAATTGGACAGTTCAGTTTCGTTTTATCTTAGACTTTATCATTTTGTGGAACAATTGCCAAAATCAATCAATGCCACGCGGATTCATCCATTAGAAGATTACAGTCGGTAATATGATATGTGTTACTTGGATCGTTTTCTCAGCATTTCTTTACGTTTTATCTTATTTTTGTAGGTGAATATTACTCTCTTTCTTGTGAACCCACGCTGGGAGAGTCCCAGATATTTCACAGTTTGGTTAAGAGAAATATCATTAGAACTCGGGACGCAATTAAATTTATTGGTGATGGACAAGAACAAAAGCTTAAGAAAGACAGGTTGATAGAAAGCTGGATCAAGGTAACCCTTCTTAGTTCATTTATTTATTATGAATTGGAAAAGCACATTAAATTCATCATCATCATCATCATCATCGATTATCATCATCATCAGTATTTCATTTCAGTTTCAGTGCCAACTTTATAAATACTTTAAGTCTGTTACGATGCTTCTCGATACCCCTCTTCAGGTACTGAAGTTTGAGATCGTCCTGTTCGATAGCGACCCACTTTGACAAATTTTATAAAGATATTCGATAACGGAATTGGTATATGCGCAAGAAATGGCTGTACCAAAAGCTCAACCGTTTTTCTTTTAAAAAACATACCGTCGGTATGTTTCCCTTGTCCCTCGGAACATTTCTTCCTTTTATTATATTCCTCCTCCCTATTTTTAGACTCGTCTCACTCGAAACATCGATACTCTACCTGGAGACCTGGACCTTAGTTATGTGGCACTGTACCACGCGATACATGGATTAAAGGTGGGATCTTCTTTTTTTTCTTTTCTTTTTTTTTTTTTGCTTTTTTATGCGTTCGTTACACATGTATCAGCGTGATGGTTGATTCTTTTTATCACTCGTCAGCAATAGAATCTAGCTCCAAAGCAATACTGATAATCATAGTAGAGTCCTCCCTTTGTTTGTGGAATAAAACACGACGAAGGCATATCCTTGGCCGTGAGGATGTGTCTATTTCTGTCTCCAAGTAAAACGGTCTCTGTTTTTCTTGTAAATTGCAGATCTCCGTGGACGCCGCGCAAAATTTGCCGTGGAACAATTTTACCATGGCAACTTACTGCCTGTCACCTCCTGGATCGTTTTATAAGGTACACTTAACGTCTAACTGCCCTTTGCGTCGTACTTTACCTATTCTTGTGGGTTTGGTCCGAAGAGAGTAAATATAATCTGACAGGAGTAGAATAAGAGGGAATAAGTTACAAGAGGAAACATTTCGTGTTACAGCGGCCTGTTCCAGGCCGCAAAATAGAAGTGCAGTCGTTCAGTAAAAAGTGCTGCGAAAAACGCGCGAGGGCTGGGGGAGAGAAGCTTTGCCCAGTTTTAATTTATATTATAGTTTTTCGGTTGTTTTCTTTCTTTTGTTTGTTGTTTGCTTGCTTCTTTTTTAGTCTGCCAGCAAACGTTATTCAAATAAGCTCTCGGCTTGTTAATATGTCACGCACATCAAGTGAAGTAAACCATGGGTACATAAATTGACCTGCGTTATCCTGGTAATTTATAGTGTGCTACATAGCCGTTTTTAGTGTCGTCACGCAACGTTCCTCCTCGCAAACTGTTGCGTGACGAGACTGAAAACGGCTGTGCAGCAGAGTAGGCAATTTGTAGCAAAATTCAATCGTCCCAATTATGTTGTTTTTTTCCTTTCTTTCTTGTATTTTAAAGGGTGCAAGGGAGGATCCGTTAAACCTTGTAACACGACCGCTGTTTTCAAGTAGTGTGGCTTCACCTGTCTGGCGAGAAGGACCTAAAGTAAGCAGGTCAAATTACTCTGAGTTTCTAACTAAAAGTGCTGTAATTCTAAAGTTTGAATAACAAAATGCATTATGTATCGCTTGTTTTATCTTCATCGCATTTGCGAGCGGGAGCGAGAACCTCTGGAATTACAACATCCCTTTCTGCTTTGCACAAGCAGTAACAATATTGCGTACACGTATTTCTCAGAAATGAAGACAGCCAATCCAGTTTAAAGGCACGGGACAGAGGATATTGACTCTCTCAGGATATCTTACAAAATAACGCTTTAAACAACTCGAGACGGACACGGCTAAGAACACGACACATGTCCAAGTTGGCATTTCGTTTGTTATGCCGGTTACATGCACATTAGGTTACATGCTTTTGATAGCGTTGTCCTTGTTCTGTTTCAGGTATTTCCACGCCGTATGTATCATCGGTTTATGGTGATCATTATTCATTTACATGAGCTAGTGGTGGATTCGAGTCAGAGTAAAACAACTTTCAGTTTACAAGGACAGGTACAGATTGCCATTTTCTTGAAACTATTATACTTTTCGTTGAAAACAAATGACGCCGACAATTCTGAACACTTAGAGCTTTTTAAAAACCTTTCAAAAACCTTAGATAATTATGTGTATTCTCAGTTATGAACGTGGGGACTAATTTACAGTCAGAGCTAATGCGGGGAATCTTTTCACGTACAAATATTCTTAATAAAAGTCTTCTGCATTAGCCTCCACTACAAGCTAGTTACAGTTCGTTACTGAGCATACGGAAATTGCTTGTATGGAATGATTCAGGGAGAGATTGCGGTAAACGACAAACTTTAGATTGCAGTCAATAATGTTTCGAGTTGAGAAATAAGCAGATGAAACAGTACAAAATAAACCTTATGGACGCAGCTGGCATAAGGCGACTCAATTTTGTGTAGTCAGTAGACTAAGGGTGCGTTCCTTAGGGGTGATTCGGATCAGGATCAGTTATCCGAGATCACTCGCATCATGGGAGATCAAATGAACCGATGAATCCTTGTCCAGGGTGCATTCATCGGTTCATTTGATCTACCAAGATCTGAGTGATGTCGGATCACCGATCCCGATCCGAATCATCTCAAAGGAACGCACCCTAAGTTAATGACAAGTAAAGAAATAATGTGGTCACGTGGTACAACTGACGTTTACGGCCTGTGGTACACACGCCCCGTTGGTTAAAGCGCTTTAGCAAAAGCTTCATGTTTTTGCTTCACTTGTAATGAGTTAAAAAGCGATTCCAAGATATGTGCACCAATAGACTTTTTTTATTACTATAACGTTCTAGGCTTGGAGTGCAGTTCAAGTGTTTAACGAAGGATACGTCATGGGCGGCTCTTATCAGCTTCCTCTCTACGCTGGGGACCCACCCGAGGTAGCGTTTGTTGATCAATTCAAAATTATTTTAATCGTTCTTAGATCATGGTCATTCCTGAAGCATCTTCGTCGATTAAAATCTTCTAGCTCGTGCAGTACTTCTTTTGTTGTATTTCAATTTCAGGTTGTGGTTAATTCTCTTCGAAGCGATAGCTGTGTTAATGTCCTCGCCAGCTTTCGGCGAAGGAAAATGGTAGGATTTTGTTCTCATGGTGTTTTTATGTCCTGTCATTGCATAACACTGAAATTTATGTCTTATATATATTGCTCAGAAATTATTAGATATTGGAAATTCCAGGAAAAGTGTAACATTTCGCCATTTTCGCTCTCTACCCATAAACTTTCTCTCTATCCTTCTATTTCTGAAGATCAAATACTTAGAGGGAAGTTCTATTTTTGTGCGATTGGCAGACGCTAGGAGAATGGAAGAACTTCCTTCGCCAAAGGTAGGATATGGTTAGAGCTTATCATCATCATCATCATCATCATCATCGTCGTCGTCGTCGTCGTCGTCGTCATCATCATCATCATCATCGTCATCGTCATTGCCATTATTATTTTTATTGGAGTAGTTGAAACAACTTCAAATAACGAACTAAGCCACACTCTAAAGTACAGCTGTTTACGAAGTTAGCAGAGTGTGGCGCTGATCCAGCGAGCGGAATTGTGCATTTTGCGTAGAAAATGCTTTCCCTCCAATTGATTTTAAAGAGCGTTACACAACAGTATAGCTCTAATTCTCTACAGTGCCGCAAATTATGTTTCTTTTTTAGAGCCACAATTTTCGTCTAAGACAATATTTTGGTTGGACAAAAAAATGTCGTTGGACTAAATCAACGACGCATTGCGTCTCTTAAGAGAAAATTGTGCTTGGTAGGCGCGGGATTCGTTTTTAGACTGATTCACTGCAACACTGTTATTTCACTTAAACAGCAGCTCACATGTTGTAAAGGTTTGATTATTCATCAGCAAATGATAACCTTGTCCTGATCATGTTTGACCACAATTTAAAATTCTTATTACCCCGTCACATTTTTAATATACACTGGTAAAGTAAGTAACTGCTAGGTGATGAAAATGAGATGTGCCCTGATTTCCTTTCTCTTATTTCTCCTCTACAGGTGAAAGCAAAGCAAGATTATCTCCCCAGAGAGAAATTAGACAAGTATCTTAACACAAACCCGTCCTCTTCTCTCGGCTCGCTGGTTCCTCGGGGAATGACAGAAGATGAACTCACCGCTGAATGTACCAGAAAATTTGAAAGTGTAGGTGTTTCTGTTATATGTTTTTAGCGTTATGTTAGCAGTGAAAATAAAAAGACAGGTACTATATACAGCGAAACCTATATCACAGGGTTCCCATGTTAAGTGGACTCCCTATATTGCATTGAAACAAGCATTAGTAAGTTCTCAATGTATCTTTCAAAGCTATGAAGCAGTCAACAGCGAAGGGCCACTTAGAGTCCGAGTTATTCATGCAGGTTTCACTGTGCCTTTTTAAATGTTGAGACCAAAATAATAGGGAGCTTTATCAACGACAACGGCGACGGCAAATAGGACGTCAGAAAAGCAATAGCTTTATTACGCAAAACAAAAACTTTGCACGTGCATCACGCTTTTTTGTACATTTCTCTACCGTCCTTGCACGACTACGACGTGAAAAATGCCTAATTGCAAGTTTTATGGAGGACGTAAACAAGCGACGACGAATCTCTTTTTCTCTCTCTAAGCTTGAGTGCGGTCCTCAAGAAATCAATTCCAGGGAAATTCGCCTACACTTGCCATTTTCAGCAAATTGGAATAAACGCGACAAAGATTGAAAAAACGGGAATTCATTTTAAAACTGACGTTTTCGCTGCAGTTGCCGTCGTCGATGCTAAAGCTCCCTAATGACGAAAGACGAGGAGATCATTATGATCATTATAATCATTATAATTTCGTTCTTCTTTCGTTTCTTGCAGTTAACCAATCAACTTATAAGATCATACGAGACGGGTACTTCATAGCAACATCATGAGGCTCAATCTAAAAATACTGCGCCACTTCCAGAAGGACTATTCTTAACTTATCTAAAAGCCAAGCAGTAGTATATCAATAAGTTGGCAACGAGTTTAGTGCGCACATCTTCACGATGAAAAAGTTTTAGTGGTGCTGATGGAAATAATTTAACAACTCACTGAAAAGCCTTTTCTCTCTAGTCATGGCGCCCTCTTCTGTACACTAAGCTGGTCAAACAGAATCAATTTCTTATTTATTCACAAGGATCAGTTTTTATTTACCAATTTTTGGTGTATGGTTAGTATAATATTCGCACTGCATACCCGTTGTCCCGACTCTGGGAACTAAGTTATGGGAAGAAACCGCGACTGTCAGGACAATGGGCATCCCGAATGATGAGGATATGCGATATCAACTGCCATCAGGGGAGGCGGGATACTCTGTTGAACTAACCAAGAGGCGGGCCAAACCCAAACAGTTCTAAGCAAGGGTCGCAATGCATTATGCCACTAGCGCGCAAGCCTAAAACGACGGAGCTACTTATTTCCTGCTTCAGTGGTGAATTATGTATGCAGTAAGAATATTAACCATCGTAGCTTGTTCAACACGATGAGACGATGAAAGCGGCGAATGCTGGAACTGATTGTTTAGATAAAAAGCTTTCAACTTTTCAAAACTTTTCAGTAATTGATTTATTTATTTATTAATTTAAATAAATTAAAAAAGCATTACGCCTTAAGCTGTCATTGGTGGTGGGCAATAAATCAGTTTCAGACGATTGGCCTCAGCACTAGCCTTACACTTCGTTTTTTTTTTACTTCAATCATGTCCGCTGACGGTGAGGAACGTAGTCTCATTTTTACGGAAGTGCTGAGCGAATATGGCTGACAAAGAGTAACTGCGAATTGGCTTAATTGCCTCGGCATGGGCTATAGTAGCTGAAGCACACAAGCTTATGAAGGAAGCACGTGAGCTGGTTAAGCAGGATCTCGATAATCTTAAAGAAGAAAAGTCGGCCTTTGAAAAGTTGACCAAAACCCTAGATGAGGTCCACTTGGGAAGCACGGTTAAATTGAACAACGGTGGAAAGATACATAAAACTACAATAGAGACCCTGAGGAAAGATGTTTTCAGGACAGATACACGAACTCAAACCACCATACATAGAAGATTGGGCATATTTCAATGACCGCAAAACTCCTCTAAGTGTTTAGGTGCATGCCCCTCGTACCGACAGGAGCACGCAAGAGGAATCTTCACTCTCGCTTAGGCGTACATTAGGGAAATGATACTCATTCTTCATAGTCAGAACAAAAGACCTCTCTAGAAGCTGGTGATTAATTGATTTTACATTGTCTTGTTAACAAAAAGCGAATTGTTAAATGATGTAATAGTTCCCACGGCCATTACATTTTAAATTTTAAGTTCCTTAACTAATATTATACTCAGGTACATATTGAACTGCCTTCGTCATGGTGAGCGTCGCTGCCTAGAAAACAAAACTCTTACGAATGTGCTTCTTGATGAGGCCAACTTTTACCAGATTCAAGGGATAATCTCTAACCTAGAAGTCAAACTAACCACTCGCAGGGCTGTCAATAAGGGCCTGTAGCCGGCTAGTTAGCTATCCTTAGCCGGCTACTTCCATCTCCTTTAACCATAACTGCTATCAACAAAATAAGCACTATGGAACAAAATTGTAAAGCGTTTTCAGTAACATTGAACGTGTATTTAAACAAGTTCAGATCTGTGAAACGTTCGAACAGTGCGACGTCGTGGAACGCCTGGGACATTTCGAAGGCATTGTTGCCAGTCTTGCGTGTATTCTGACGAAACAACATGGCATTTGCGGTGGAAAATAGGGAGCTTTAGCAACGACGACGGCGACGGCAACGAGAACGTCAAAAAAGCAATGGGCTTAATAAGCAAAACAACAAATTAGCACGTGCATCACACTTTCCTTGAACATTTCTCTGCCGCCTCTGCACGACTACGACGTGAAAATGCATAATTTCACGTTTTACGGAGGACGTAAACAAGCGACGACGAATTTTTCTTTCTATTTCTAAACTTAAGTGCGGTCACCAAGAAATTAACTCCGGGGAAATTCGCCCATTTTTGATATTCCAAGCGAACTGGAATAAACGCAGAAAAGTTTGTAAAAACACGAGGTTATTTTTAAAGTCACTATTTTGCTTCCGTCGCCGTCGTCGGTGCTAACAACTCTTGAAAACCCCTGCAAACGCCATTTCCAAGACTCTAAATTTCAAAATGTCCATACATGCCTCAGCCCTCAAGAACTTGTGGTGCGAGTTCCAAAGCCGCCTGCTATTCCTGATCAGCCTGCTACTTAAATTTTTTAACAGCCCTACCACTGACCGTCTCCAAAATAATAATGGAAAGCAGTCAAGCCTCCACTGTCATGTCATTGTTGCCTTCTGGTGCCCAGCTGTACCTTGATTTTTCGAGTCAGCAGTGTTGCAAAGACTGCTGTGGGCTTTCACCGTTGCTGTGGCAACAAAGGGCCTAACCTTATAGCGGAGCTCCTCGCGCGCGCGAAGCGCGCGCGTGGACGTAGCCCCATAGCTAATGTAATCTACCCATCCCAGAAAATTTGGTAATCACGTGACCGTACACCGACCACCCGCCCGCCCGCCCGCCCGCCGTCCGTCCGCACCACAGGAAAACCAATGTTTACTTTCACACTTTCTAACTACTTTGGGAGCCCAGGAAGCCCAGGAGGAAACTGATTGCACATCAACATTGTGATCAATTGACAGCTGTCAAAACAAGGTATCCGCTGACCAGTATCACCTGACCGTATCGCGGGCTCAGGTTTCGACCCATCGAGGTCAAGTACTTTTTTGAAGTTATCCGCTGACAAGTTACTGGTTTTCAGATGATCGCAGGCTCAAGTTTGTTATTTTTTAAAATTTATATGAAATATGCCGTGTTTATATCATCATGACCCCTCACTATTAAGAGTTTGATTTCAAACTAACCATGGTCGCGAAAATTCAGCAAGTTATGTAACAATACAGGCTAGGAAGACCTTTTCTCACCAAGGTCACGCGTTGGTCACGCTCTATGCCTACTTTTTATGCTCTGATTGGTCACAATTTGACAGGTGAGTTCATGCGGAAAATTTATGCAGCATCTTGAAACTTTGTTTACTTTGACAGCTGAAGCTGACAGAGTTTTGTGTAAACTTGTGATGTTTTTAACTGTCTTTCTCCACTGGATGTACAAAATGAAATACAGCTGCTATCAAGTCTGTTATTCATGGCTAGTTTGTTCATTGGTTTTTTGCTTGAGAGATGCGTCGCTTGTTAAAGTCGGAAATCCGATTTCGGATGGCATCGTTTTCGTTTTTTACCTTGCTTGATGCGTATAAAGAGGATTCAAAATTCTCAAGCGACTCTCGCGTTACTTGATAGCTTTTAGGAACCGCATCTCGAAAGGTAAGCCTGAGTAATGATTGCATTTGAAGTTTTTTTTAATATCTAATTTCATGTAGTCGAGCACAATTTATGCGGCAAGTTTATGCACGTTTCACTGACGTTTGTAAGATTTGAGACAGTGAACCGACCTAATATCAGGTTTGATATAAGCTTACAGGACTTAAAAGAGCCTTTAGATATATTTTCTCACCGCAAATAGAAGAACACGTTCCGAAGAATGTTTAGTTATAAATTTGGCTGTAGAAAGAAAACTTTGAGCGATTTTCTTGCCTCGAGTTCATCTTTGAGAAAAGCAAACACCGCGAGGCCGGCTTAAAACATAAAGTTATTAAGCTTTAAGACTCAGGATTTTTCGAAACGCTTTAATACTTATCTTCGTGAATGAAAATTGTTGTGTCTGTAAATGTTTAACCGAATTATATTTGTTTTAGTGATTGTTAGTAGTCTCTCTTGCAATTTAAATCGCTGTGCTGTTTGTTGTCAGTCGTTCATGAACATCGCTTGCAGGAGTTATCTTTTTGCCGCGCGTATCAAACGCTTTTCAAGATTACACATCGTTATAAAACCCTTAAATAAAAAAAAAAAAAAAACATTAAATTATTTATGTTGAAGCATAACTTTTTTAATGTTCACTGCGCTCGAGGTCTGTATGATAAATAGTACGGTTTCACCTCAGATGTGATGTGTAAAAAGTATAAAAGGTTGGTTTACATATCCCCGGATTCGTTGGCAAGATTTTATAAAGTAAACTTGTCGAAAGCAAAAAATTCGGCCTGATTTGTTTTCCAAGAATTTGTTTTCCAGGTATAATCCACTGTGATCAAGAACCATTACGGCTCTTGAATGTGATCGAAGATGATTGCTATGTTTTGTTTTTATTTTTTTACTCCATCCTTTAATACATTAGTTGTACAATAATAATACATTAATTGTACAGTAGTACAGTAGTTGTATTCAATAATACAATAGTTGCTTAACCTACGTGCACATAATAATAATAATAATAAAAGAAGAAAATTAGAATGGAGAAGGGCACATTATAGTGAACTAATCATGGCCCTTTAACAAGATTGACTTTATTCTTTTGTAGTTTTGTTTTTCACAAAAAAAACACACACACACACACACACACAAGTCAATACTGAGCAAGATAATATATTTTAAGTGCCTTTTTGAACAGGATTTTTGATGATTTATTGCGAATATGAAGGGGGAGATCATTCCAATAGTATTTACCAATGACGGTGGGGCAGAACTTTCGAATATTAATTCTTGAGTGGGGAATCTGTAATTGCTGGGCAGATGCACTTCGTGTAAAATAATCATGTTGCTCAGATACAAGTAATAATGGAAAATTACACGGCTTATTATCAGAGACATAGTCATATAAAAACAAACAATTGTACATAAATTTAACAATATCACGAAATTTTAATAGACCTAGATGAACATAATGAGGAGTGATATGATCTCGTAAAGGAACGTCATTCATAATTCTAACTGCTTTATTTTGCAGACGTATGAGCTGTGATAATGGATTATCATAATTATTTCCCCTCAATAAGCTACCATATATGAGATATGGGTAAACAAGAGAATAGTAGATACTAGTTAAGCATTGATTACCTAGATAACTTTTATCTTTGTCATAATATTAATACTCTTGCTGACTCTATCACACACATAGTCGATATGATCATGCCAGGATAGGTGGCTGTCAATATAGATACCTAAGTATTTAATTTTGGATACTTGCTCTAAGAATTGTCCAGCTATCGATAGCGGAAATAATAAATTATAATCTACTTTCTGACGAGGTTGAAAGTTAAGATATTTAGTTTTTCTTAGATTTAAGGTTAATTTATTTGCACATAGCCAGTCATAAATATTAGGTAGTTCTTTATTTATCTCAAATAAGAGTTCATCTATATTTTTAGCTGAAGCTGTTAAAGAGGTATCGTCTGCAAATAGTCTCATAGAGAAAAAATCAGAAGATTGAGTAAAGTCGTTTATAATTGATCCTTTGGGTACACCAGAAGTAATTGGCATGGTGTCAGAAATGTTACCATTTACAAAAACTCTCTGCTTTCTTTTATTAAGATACGATTTGAACCAGTCGATATGAGGTTTTTGAATGCCATAGGACAATAGCTTTGATAATAAAATAGAATGATTGACGGTATCAAATGCTTTACTCAAATCTAAAAATATTGATACAGCATAATCTCCTTGATCTAGACAGTACGTAGAGATTTCTTCAATGAGATCAACAAGACAGTCCACAGTGGTACTGCCTGGCTTAAATCCATATTGAGTATGAGTATTATCATATTTTCAGACAAAAAATAAGATATAAGTTGATTATAAATACATTTTTCAAAAAACTTTACTTAATACTAGAAGAACTGATATTGGTCTATAATTATCACACAGTCATGGAACGGGATCTCTGTTTAAAGATAGGAATCACTTTAGCGATTTTTAGATTAATATCAGGAAAAGTTCTTTGCTTGATGGACAGATTAATTATATACGTTATATACGTTATAGGCCAACTCGATGTAAGATGTTTCACTCTAAAATCACTTAGCCTTTCCAAAAATAATTTCCCCTTAAGTTAACTGATTTGTGGATTACAAGTTTATTGTTTGATTTAAATAATAAATTTATTAATGGGAGCTTCGCTTTTAGCCCTGGCTAAATCTATATATTAGTGATACAAAGTGGAGTATACATCTTTGGCGGCTAGATATCAAAGTCATGGACATCACGTACGTTCTTGACGAATTTGTAATATTTTAACCTAATGAGATGCTTCCATAGAGATCGGAATTCTTCTCTTTAAGGCGCACTAATAGATACATCCACCCTCCCCCTTTGAAAGGGCCTTTTATTGCCACTTCGCTCGTTTTTGGTATAAATAGATACAGTCAAACCCCGTTAATGTGGACATAAATAGGGGGGAGGGGGCCGCAGAAAGTGTCCGTATTAACGGGGTGTCCGTATTAAGCGGGTAGAATTTAGAGAAAAAGTAAAGGCTTTCTTTCCCCAGGGACAAAGCACACTGTCCGTATTAACGGGGTGTCCGTATTAAGCGGGTGTCCGTAAAGTGGGGTTTGACTGTATCATTATCATCTTAATTTGGAAAAGATCTTCTTCTTATTAGGCAACACACCTGTCATGACTCGTATTTTCAAGGTTACTTACTTTTCAAGGTTACAGGTTACTTAATTCACTGGCTCTGATGGTTTTGCGATCACGAAAGAGAAGTTTAGCTAAGTTTATAAAGTTGAGGTTTAGAGTAGACTCAAAAATAGCTGATTTTATAGATTTGTTAGTTTAAATGTCACTGAATTTTTTCGTGACAATTATATGTTGTTACGTTTAAATCTGTGATGTACTTTTTCCTTATTATAAACTTTCCAAAATGATTCCTTGGCTACTTGGCTACAGTGTGTACGACCCGAACATTGTATTGGCCCATTGCATTACCTTGATCAACCTATGTTTTCTCCTGTTTGTTTTGCCTTACAAGAGAACACATTCGGTTGATTGACCTGGATTTGTAAATTATCCCTGAAAAGCCCTGAGGGGAGTGGATAATAAGATTTTACAATTACAGTTTACAAAGACATTCGATCCTGTCCTTGATTGCTGGAACCTTAATTTTTGGTTATATTCAACGGACGTAATTTACGACCTAAAAATTTAGGGTTAGGTTACAGCCTTAGCTTTTGGTAACAACGCGTCTATGGGAAAATTCATTACCTGATGAGGGAAAGTTCCGCGTTAAATTGCACGCGAAAACCGATATCGCACGAATCTCGAAGCGTTGAGTGCGATATCGGTTTTCAAGTTCAATTGAAATTTTAACATCGTGATTAATATAAGGTAAGTATAGTACCTTGAAATGTAAATACGTGTATTGCTGGTTTTCAGTGTCACGCCATTCAAAATAGATCAAAATAAAAAAATCAAAACCGTTCTATAGATCAAGTCAAGAATCCAGGAAATGAAAGGAGGTACATATATAAAGACCCTTGCCAAGATTCAGGTCAGAGGTATATTTCGTATACGAGATATCCGAAGAAATGTTTTACCCAAACTTGTAGAGATTTAGGGGTGGCGAATGGTAAAATCCGAGACTCGCCGAGACGCCGAGATCCTAGATAGAAATCCGAGCCCGAGACTCTTTGGTAAAAAGTTTCGAGACTCAAAAAAGTAAAACGCTTCCGAGATTTCGAGATCCTGCCAAAATATTCCTAGACCCAAGTTTTGCGAGGTACCATTCGCCACCCCTAGATTTGTATGGAGACGCCATGCTGGTGCTCACCTAGGTGAGCTCCAACATGGCGGACGGAAACCAACAGAAACATCTGTTACCGAGTTTTGCTACAAAAGCATGAATTTAGTCTTCGAGAAACTCATAAACTTTTCTAAGACATGAAGTGTTTAGATAGCAAAATTTGCTGAAATAAGTCATTTTTTTAATCTACATGACAGCTCTCTTGGCCGTCATGTAAATGCCGCGTCACGCAAAAGCGTAGAAATTCAAGCGTACTCTATCACAAAACCAAGAACCCTTTTGAAGCGAAAATTTGTATGAAAATTAGTTTTCAGTTGCTGTAATGCATCGTAAAAGTAAAATCTCGGTAGGATCGATAGTTTTTTTTGTTTGATTTTAGTGACGTCATGTGAAAACCAACAATTGTTGCTTCTCCGTCTTGTTTGGTTGAACTTTTGCTTGCCATTTTCTGGGCCGTATTCACAGGATTTTCTTGCTTTCTCGTTGTCACGAGCGAAAGAGGTTTTTTATACCTCTCCAAGAATTTGTAGTCCAGTTCAAAACAAGGAAGAACCTCCGGCTCACTTTGAAAAACGCTTTTGTTTGTTTTTGGCTCTTCAAAAGGTGACAATGTTTTTGAAAACATTTTAAAATGACATTGTAGAAAAACATTTTTGCAGTTGTTGTGTTAGAATTTGACGATAGTTGTTACGTAGATGCGAAACAATATCACTTAGCCTCGTTTTTAACTCGCAATTCTCCACGCTAAATATCTCGCTTCGTTAACCAATCAGAATGCGAGATTTCATTCAATTATGTGATTATATTCAAAAAAGCGGATGTGCTGTCTTCTATTGTTTCCGCAAACTTGGACACAAAATCACGATTTCCCAATAAGGTACAACTGCTGTACAGGGCGATCTACCAAATAAAAAACAGCCTTCTTAAACTTCCGTCATTTCACAATGTCTCTGTAAAATTTTATCTAAATCGCCTCTAAAACAGCCGAGATATTAGCGTTATAAAAGACTGACACAATAATCCGGGAGACTCCAGACTTTGGACTTTGTGTCGTGAAGTAAACCAATCAGGTCAAAATAATGTTACAACTCTAACAAGATATTTTTCGCGCGTTTTGTATCATGGCAACTTACGCATGATGAAAACTGAGCAAAACGAGAGTGAGAAGAAGGGTACGGCAACCCGGGGGGGTACTCGATATATCTTCGGGTGGGGAGGTGCGGCCCGACCCCTCATACCTTGACCCTGTTTAAGACAAAAATCGCTGATTTTCTTACCCTGTTTAAGACAGAATTCCGATTTTTGATACCCTGTTTAAGACATTTAACCCGAAACCAGAAAAAAAAGTTTTGCTCTAGTTTAGTTCGTACAACAGACGCGCAGATCGCAGGCTGTTTATCGTCCAAGAAAAGATACCGTGTTTAAGACAAAAATTGATAAAATCGATACCCTGTTTAAGACAAAAATCCCCAATCAGTAAAAAAAGAGATAATGATGATTCGGCGACCTCAACGATATTGAGAAAACCACTCTGCTACTATCTCCAGGAGAGGATCTTTCTTGGCGTTATCCCTTGTGTGTATATAATGTTTCTAGAATCTTTTTCAATCTTTTGTATTGCGTGACGATCGGTGATTAGACTAAAAAACGTAACGTAAATCTGCTGACGACGAGGAACGTGGTCTCAATTTCACTTTCGTGGCGGAAGTGCTGAGCGAATATGGCTGCTAAAGGGGAACTGGGCTTATTTGAGTTAGCTTGCGCTAAATTTGCCGAGGCACACAAGCTTATGAATGAAGCACGTGAGCTGGTTAAGCAGGATCTCGACAATCTTAAGGAAGAGAAGTCAGCCTTTGAAAAGTTGACAAAAACCCTAGATGAAGTCCACTTTGGCAGCACGGTTAAGTTGAACGTCGGAGGAAAAATATATAAAACCACACTGGACACCCTGAGAAAAGATCCAGATTCTATGCTGTGTGCGATGTTTTCCGGAAGGCATGAGCTAAAACCAGACGGCGACGATGGGGCATATTTTATAGACCGCGATGGTAAACTCTTCCGGTAAGTGTCATACAAGCCATGATGACGCATGCAGTGGAATCTTCGCTCTCGCTCAGGCGTAAAAGGGAAATGATAATATGCGTTGGTCATGGTTAGAACAGAACAAGATAGTTAACTGCTTAGCCTTACATGCGTCCTTAAGATTTTGGCCTAATGCAAGTCCTAATCTAGCTTAATCTGGGGAATCGTTTTTAAGGTGATAAAGGCCCATGTTCACCCAAACTGATTTGCGCGCTTGTGTTTTTGTTTTGAAAGGCATCATTTGTCAAATGCAATGTTTTGATTGGCTTTCATACCGGGGTGACTTTTTGAATCTGTATCGCGTTTACATGATGACTGGGTAATTTCATATCTCGTTATTTGAAGGTACACTTCATGTTGATAAAATACACGTGTGATTGAAAATCGGAAACATTACGCATGCGTTTCTCGTTCCAGTCTACCGGCAGACCGATTTCCCACCCGAACGGGTGGAAGTTCCTCGTTTACATTATACCTTTGCGAAATCTCGTGCCGGAGTGAAATTCTCGCCCCGGTGCGACAACCGGAGTGACCTCACGCCGGGGCGACTCGCGTCGGCATGACATTTTGTGGTGGTATCGTGTAAACAAATTTAGAGCCATGAGAGGGAACCGGAGTGAACTCGCCCCGACGCGAAAGTCGCCCCGGTGTCATATTCACGCTTGGCCGAAGCTTAAAGATACCGTATCAAAGAGGCCATATGGAGAAGATATATCGTCGACTTGTCACCGGAGAAAGCAGTTCAAGATTTAAACTGGCGGTGATGCGTATGGATGCTTTGTTGAGTCCGATGAACATAATGAAGGTCATAAAATTACGAAACGTCTAAGCACCAGGTGAGATTTTCTTGAAGCCCGATTCGACTGTGAAAATGTTTTGATTCCTCAATCTATTATTTTGTGTTAATTCTTAGGAAGCTTAGGTATGTGTTCTCGAAAGAATGAGTGAGAAGCTGTGTTTGCAAAGCGTCGAGTCAGCACTGCGTACAGTATTGTCGCTGTAATCGCTGTGTTACACTTTCTTTAGGTTTTGCTAAGGATTTGGTTTGCTAATATTAGTTCTCGCTACTTTAGACCTTTAATCCCATCGTGATACGCCAGACGATAAGTTTACGTCAAGGATATCATTCGCTTCATAGGGTGAATTAAATAAAGGATTGTTCATGTTAGAATGAATCGCTTGTTTCGCTTTCAAATGATTTCAACCGGACCTTTGTTTACAATTGAACATTCGATGTAGAAGGAACTCGGCAAACACGCTGTCTGTAGAATTTGCAGCCAAGAGCTTCTTTTCCATCTCTCCGGAGATTAAAAGGATTCACGGAGACGAATGTACTTCAGCGACCCCCGTCGACGCGGTCTTCCAACCATACGTTTCGATGGCGCCGCCATCGAAAGTACTGCAGTGAATAAAACACTCACAGAAACAAAATTGCTCGATACCAGACCAAGATATCCAAAAAGATGTAAAGAAAGATACCAAAAGAACCTGCTTAGACTTTCTTTTAAACCAGATTTAGCGAACTGTAGAAGATTAACAAAGATTGACCAGTGTGATCGACTCTACACATTGAAGGCAGCGATTTTCAACTACCGAATTTATTTTTTTCTGGAGTGCAGGGTGCGCAATGCATCTAGGGTGAACATGGGCCTTCAAAATGGAATGAGAGCTTAAGAAGAATCATAAATAAAAATATATATTTTCATGACATTTACCCCATTTAGAAATATTAAATGCTTCACCGTAAAACGAACGAGACTCAAACGCACTCACTAATCTATGATTACAAGAGAGAATGATCTATGTTCTAATCTTATGATTACTAGAAGTCAGTAAAAATATGCGTCACGCATAATGGGTATTACGAACTGACTGTCATCTCTCGGACGCACAAGGTGGGATAGGAGAATGTGGTACGGTGGAAGCCACTGCCTCTAGTCAAATATTTTCTCAAGATTTCCTTAATCTTGACAAGGAAAGACAACAACAATAAAAATAAACACATGCCCTTCAAAAGGAGTACACCACCCAAAAAAACAAAACAAAACAATCACATCGGAATATAATTCTCTCCTGCAGCTGGCCTATCTTTCTGAAACAATGCCGAGCTATCTGATCTATAGTTTTTTTCTTAACTAAAATTATACACTTAGGTACATATTGAACTACCTTCGCCATGGTGAGCTTCGATGCCCAGACAACAAAACTCTCAGGGATGAGCTTCTTGACGAGGCCAACTTTTATCAGATTCAAGGGATAATCACTCAACTCAAAGGCAACCTAACCATCTTATCCAGTATAATAAAGGAAGAAAGTCAGTCTTCCACTATTATGTCATGGTTGCCGCCTGGGGCTTATTGTACCTTGCTGTTTCGAGCCACCACAGAGGGAAAAAATGGTAGAGCCTTTCACCGGTATTGTGATAACAAGGGACCCACCCTTGTAGTGATACAAAGTGGAAGTTACATATTTGGAGGCTATACCTCAAAGTCATGGTCTTCACGTAAGTAATAGTTTTACTTCAAATTTATTATTTATAGTCTATGGAATATGTGGTTTAGTTGTAAAAACGCCAGTCATGCTCACTTTTAACAAAAGTGCTATTATTTATTTATTTAATTATTTTTATTTAATATCTATTTATTTTTAGCTTCTTCTCAAACTTTCACTGGTGACACTGGGTCCTTCTTATTCACACTGGTGAATCCTACTGGAAACCCATCGGCAAAGCTCGATTCAAAACCGGAAGGTGGTATACGATGTCTCAGTGGTAAAGGACCGAGCTTTGGTAGCGCGAACTATTATGATCTACAGATCTGGTTTAATGAGGAAAAAGGTTATCTTGATCTTGGTTATGGCTTCCGCCGTCCCCAATCTGTAGACAAAAATAAGTACTTCATAGGCTCAGACAATTTTGAGATCACTGAAGTAGAAGTATATGAAATCATGTTTTAGAATGAGTATCAGTTCATCTACTATGCGTGGCCTTGTTTACGCTAGCGATAGACGAAAAAAATAAAAACGAAGGTTGAGTACGTCTGTGTTCACACATGAAACAGGGTCCGGCGTAACCACAATTAGTGTTTTTTGTCAGTATGGGCCAAAATTTGTATAATACAAACTCGCAGGAGTTACTACTAACAGCTGTCCACGACATAATAATCTGGAACTTGCCAAATAAACAGAGCCAGTTAGCATGAGCCATAATTTTCGACTAAGAGAGAATAATGGACAGAGTGAATTTTAGGGCGTCGGCCGCCGGGATATGTGAATTTGAATAAAGTTATTCTAAGAGGTTGTAATTAAATGGAAGTCTTATTTCTGAGACGTTCGCACATTTTAATCGATAATTGTTTGAAATGTCATCAAGTCCAATAGTGCCTGCGACTGCCTCAAAGCAAAGAATGCAGAATATTGTAATAACGAATATTGAATAGTGAGATTTTAAGTTTAAAAACTCAGATTGAATTAATCTTAAATAATCAATACCGCATATTTCTTTTATTTCTGTCAGAGAAGCCTGGAAATGAGTTTTGTTTTCTTAAAAATAAATCACAAACAGCGGTGATAAACATTGAAAGCTTTGGCTCGATGGAATTCCTGCTCGGTTATTGAAGGATGCAGCAAATGAACTATCTAGACCCATTGCCTATCTCATAAATTCATCAATTTCTACCTGTATGATACCGTCTGAATGGAAAAGTGCGAATTAAAACTCCGTAACTCCAAAATACAATCTGGAGATAAGAGCGACGCAAATAAGTATCGCCCGATTTTAGTTCTTCCGTTAATTTCAAAAGTAATGGAACGTGCATTTCAATCACAGCTTATGGCATTTCTTACAAAAAAATAAAACAATTCCTTATCAGTACATCATTAAGGATTGCGGAAGAAACATTCCACCGAAACTGCCATTTCGTCGATCATATCTTAATCTTAGAACAAATGGATGAACAAAGGATTGCCGGGTCCATTTTCATAGATCTAAAAAAAAGCGTTACGTTTGATCTCGTTACTTAGGGGTTACACTAGATGAGAATCTCCCATCGAACGAACACGTAGAATTGATTTGTAATAACGTGAGCAAGCGTCTCGGCCTGCTGTCCTGCATACGACTTTACCTTACATTAAAAGCTGCTAAATGCGTGTATAATTGTTTAGTACAGCCGATTTTTTATTACACTGATATGGTATGGAACTTTCAATCGGATGCAGTAACAGCTTGCAACGTCTACAAAACAGGGCAGCACACAATACAACGGAGGGCAATGACCGAAGAATCATTCAAAATGTTAGTGTGGGTGGATCTGGAAACACAAAGTAAAGCCCACAAATGTGTTTAAGATTTCAGCTGTCTAAATGAATTAGTTCCTCCATATTTATCGGATTAGTTTATTAGAAATCCCCTATTCACACTTACAAGACAAGACAAAGCAACGACATTTATCTACCGAAAGACTTTTAGATTTCAGTAAAAGAAGCTACGTTGCTTTCCATTTTTAAGTAATTTCTTACAAATTTAAATAGATTTAATTTTAGCCATTAGTTGTTTTTTATTAATATAATTCTTAAGTAACTTCGATAGCTCGATTGAGCTCTCGAGCTCTCTAGCTCTGCAGAGGTGACTTTCATCTTTTATGCCGAAATTACATGAAAAGGGCCTGCTCGGAGCCGCTATTTTTTTTATATTTTGATAGGAAGCAATGCGCTTGAGCAATTTGTTGCCCGCTGTCCTGTTTCTCGCTTGGGCTCGCGTTTCGCTTCTCTACTATCCCTGAGGAAAAATGGGAACTACTCGAAGTCTACGGGCCGCCCGGAAAGCGTGATTACTTGGAAAATTTCCACCAGGGAACCCGGCATCACAATAGTGGGATCCCAGCTAACCAGGGTTGCTAAAAGTTATCATTTAATCTCAAAGTTGAGTCGAGATCTCTTTAAAAAAGCGAGCCAACCCGGCTCTTGTAATCATGCCCTTAGTTCTATAGCCAGGGATTTTTCAACCCCACCCCATCTCCCCCCGAACACACATACACAAAACTTCAGCCCCCATCAACACCTCCATACCCCCTTCTCTATACGAATGAATTTTCCTTTATCTACGTTCTCTCCATAAACGTATTCGGCAAAAAGAACACCAAAAGCACCTTAAACAGAAAGCCTCGCGACCGAAATGGTCACTATAAAACAATAGCGTTTTAAATATCAGCTTGCTTTACAGTATATTTTGCCTTAATAACGTGATTATTTGAAGGGAGAAATAAATGTTTCCCGAAAGTAGCCTGTGCGCCTTGATGTGTTGACCTAAGATTTCGTCTGGCTATTCAATCTGTACATAACTTGTCCCACTGATATCGCGGAAGTTTCTAGGCCTCCTGCTTTTTATCGCCGCGTGATTTCAATATCCACATGACAATTTGGAAAGTACCCTGGATGTGACACAGTGTGATCCCCCCCCCCCCCCCCCCCCCGCCCTTATGAAAACAACAACAACCAACCAACGCTTCTGTTTCTCTTTTTTCGTTGTGGAGTTTACTAAAACATAACCTTCTTTTGTTTCTTGTCTTCGTTTCGGTCTTCGCTTTGGTCGCTTTCGTCGGCAGTGTAATCAAGACCTGATTATTACATTGTTCAAATTGTGATGTGATTTTTGCGTAACATTAGCTTTAAAAATGGTAAAAGATGATAATGATGATGATGATGATGATGATGATGATGATGATGATGATGATGATGATATAATGATGAAAAAAGTAATAATAATAATGATATAAGAGGTAACGAAAAAGAGAAGAGGTAAATGTTATAAGGCTCTAAGCTTGTAAATCTTAATCTAGTAAAGCTAAAACAAAACAATTAAACCGGGCTACTCAGGCTATTGCTTTTAAAATTGGTGACTTTAGAAGTAGTATGTACGGAGAGAAATATATATATTTCAACGGGAGAAGCGAACTACATTGAACAAGAAAAAAGTGTTCTCGCGTTCAGGTCGCAAGAAGCCCGGTCAGTTTGAAATGAAGACTGCTACACACTGTGCAGACCGAATGTTATTTTTATTTACTTGTAGCTTTTATTTTTCTTGTTGGACATTAATTAAAGTAGTGAATTCTTTCACTACTAGTTTTCCGCTTCTTCTCTTTACACCTCCTTGCATCATATGTGTACCTGTAATGACTCATCATGGCTAATAAATGAGAAAATCGCGGGCTCATGTAGAGGCTGTTTCGAGCGTTTTTAGCTGCACTACTTTCACGCGTACCCTGCGAGCAGAGGCTAGGTTTATGCGGTATGAGCTGGCGTGCGAAAAGTAGCTTCTGCGACTTTCGCCCCGGAGCGAGTTCACTCCGGTTCCCTCTCATGGCTCTATATTTGTTTACATGATACCACGACAAAAATGTCATGCCAGCGCGAGTCACCCCGGCGTGAGTTCACCCCGGTTCTTGCACCGGGGCGAGAATTTCACTCCGGTACGAAATCTCGCAGCGGTATCATGTAAACGTGAAACTACCACCCGTTTCGGTATGAAATCGGTCTGCAGGTCGACTGGAACGGGTAGCGCATGCGTAATGTTTACGATTTTAAATCACACGTGCATTTTATCAACATGAAGTGTACCTTCAAATAACTAGATGCAAAATGATCCAGCCATCATGTAAATGCGGTACGAAATCAAAAAGTCATCCCCGTATGAAACTCGCGCCGGTGCTAGTTTTCTCATGTAAACACCCCCTAAGATAGGCCTCAACTCAAATACAAGACAGTCATCTTCGGCAACGAAGGACAGAAATTATGCTCTCAAGGACTTCAGCCTGGTTGGTTTCTTCACGGTGGAGCACTTGTACAGTCTGTCGTGAAAAGAAACCAAAGCAGGAAAGTTTGTAAAGAATTTCCAGGGAATTCCGCTTTTAAATGGAAATTAATGTATTTATAGTTGTTTCATATATGTTTTATACATTTGATCTCAAATTGAGATTAAAAAAAAATATGGGCAAAAAAAGGACACCGATTTGAGAAGGATTTTGACGTTGAAATTTCATGTCTTCGGCTGCTTTTACTTGCGTGAAAGGATCCACAATCCAGTTACTGTTACGCGAATCCCTTTTAAGGAAAAAATTGTAACCTTTCTCGACAAGGATTTACCATTCTGATGCTATAAATATAATTATTATATAGACACGAGTGTTTTACTGGGAAATATACCACTCGTAAAATTCATAAACGCTACATCCGGGATCCGAGTGGTTTATTTTCCATAATCTCACTAGTGAGTTTATCGATGACGTAATTTCGGTCATTTCCCTCTATTACTTTATCGATGTCTTTTTGTCTATATAATAAAAAGAACATTACACGGCGGCTTGAAGATATGAATTTTATTTTCTCGTGGCAAAAACAATATTTTACGAACGAGCGCAGCGAGTGAGTAAAATATTGTTTTTGCCACGAGAAAATAAAATTCATATCTTCGCGCCACCGTGTAATATCCTCTATTTATTTTTCAGTCAAAATATTTCTCCTTTTCTGATTGGCTAAAATCCCACGCATAATTCATCATAAGAAACTACTGTCGACTAAATAACTGTGCGATATGTGAACTGATGACGTCAATCGTGTAGGAAAATTGCCAGATTATTGAACGGCTATTCACTCGTTTCACGAAGACGAATTATGCGAACTATTGGCTAAAAACATAGCAAGAACAGCAAGACAACTCGACAGAAAACATCTGCTCTTTGGAGAATATTAATTTTGCAGAACTGAACAACCCTCCATCTCTTAAACTTGCCGATAAACGAGGACCAGGAGGCTCCGTGGTACACAGGGTTTAAAGTCCTAGATTTTAGGACTTCCGGTCATTTCTGATTTTCTACAACGTTTTTAATAGCGTCCACTTGTTCTGGCCGAAGTGTCAATGACTGTAAATTTAGGTGATTCAAAGCTTTCAAAAGAGAATCCGCTCCAACTTACTTTTGAGTCAGATATGACCGGAAGTCCTAAAATCCTGTGTCCCCAGGTTATACATGTAGCTCTCGCTTCCGAAGTGATATGTCCTGGGTTCAAATCCTGGACACGATGCCATACGTGCACTGGTTTATCTGGCGGGGTATACGTAAGAAGGAGCGGACGTTTGACGCGATATGCTAGAGAACGAAGGTTGAGCGTCGCAGGGATTATGTAGGAGGTGTTCTTGACCACCATAATGATTGCATGATAGTGTTAGCTCGTCTCTTGGTGATCGCTGGAAACCAGACTAAAGTTACATGAAGTGGAGCTTGGCTGCTTATGAAGTGGAAAGTGCTCTCACTTCCTCACTTTCACAGCGGGAGTTATATGAGTGAGTATGTCTGCTCAAGAGGAACTGCGGCGACTGGGCGTATTTGACTTGGCTCGCGCTAAGTTAGTCGAAGCACACAAGCTTATGGACGAAGCTTGTGAGCTCATTAACCAGGGTCTTGATAATCTTAAACCAGAAAAGTCAGCCTCTGAAAAGGTGTCGAAAACCCTAGACTCGGATGTTCACGTTGGAAGCACGATTAAGTTGAACGTCGGTGGAAAGATATATAAAACTACACTGGAAACCTTGAGAAAAGATCCGGATTCTATGCTGTGTGCGATGTTTTGCGGGAGGCATGAAGTGAAACCAGACCCCGAAGATGGCGCATATTTTATTGACCGCGATGGTAAACTTTTCAGGTAAGTTTGCATGTGCCATAGAACGTATAAAGCTAAACTGACGAACTTTACCCTCATTAAGAAGTAAAAGAAACGATACACTTTCTTTGTCAGCAGAACTGCAGAGTATTACCTTGCTGTTACTAGGTTTTATTCATTATGACATTTGAAATAATATCCCTTAATTAAGCGAGTGCATCACCTGTTTTGTCAGTCTGCCGTGCGCTTATGATCTTATCCTTGGAAAACGTAATATTTAACCTTAATTAAAAACACAACTGCGTGACTTATACCCCGTCTACACGCCGTATCCGGATATTTTTTAAATAAGGAGATTTTTTCCCCGTTTAAAAAAAAAAGCATCAATACGTAGCGTATTTAAAGCGTTATAACCAACCACAAAAATTGCTAAAGGGATTGATAGAAGATATGGATAGAGTCCATATAAAAAAACACACACGCAACAACAGTGGACTTAATGTATGAGATCATCGTATTAGAAACCGCTCGTTTCCGTCCAGCGGTTATAAAAACTCCACTCGAGGAGGCGTCTTCGAAAAAAAAAAAAAAGCCGTTTACGAAGAGAAAGAAGAAAAGCTCCCGGTTTTTTTTTTGAATGGATATGAGGGGACGCCCGGACTTAACCGTATATACGAAGGCCAACGTCCGACAGCGTAGCAAACATCCGTAACGTGATTACAATATCTCTTATAGCGACTTCTTGTCTGCACGTGCTGGCAACACTTTTTTCCATTTTCCTTGCTCGGTGGCCATATGTAGAGTTATAACTTCTTAAAAAATGGTTCAGTGACTATTACAATTTGGGAGGATTAATTCTTCCTGCCAAGAGCACGCAAATGTTAAAACCGAAATACCACGTAAGTTTTGAATCGGTTTTATGCAAATCTTCGACCATTTTAATTGAATTTTTACACAAGTGAACGTTGCTAACAGCATGAATTCTAACATCAGGAGCCAATATTTAATACTACGAGCGAATATCGATTTATGGCATTACTGCTAATGCAAGTGGAACAACACTCAGAATAAGTACGAGTAAATGGAGATTGTAAAAAAAAACTGAGCTAAACTAATTCGATAATGATCATTATAGAACGCGAAAATTTCAAAACACGACCCTTCCGAGTAACGTGCGATATTCGAAAGGTAATATTAGACCCTCGGCCTCTCTCCACATTTTGTAGCGAATGTGACTAAAAACGTGGCTGTTTGTGCGAGGACTGATCATTCACGAGACGGACTGAAAAAAAGAATCTTCTAACAAATAACAATTGAAAAAAGAGATTGCCATGTCAGCGGTTACAGAGGAAACGGAGCACGCATTTGTCCTTCGATTCTACAACATTAAAAATTTCGTTTTGTTTATTTCTAACCTATTAAATATAATAAATGTTACGCTTAGGTACATTTTGAACTATCTTCGAAATGGCGAGCTCCTTTTCCCAGAAAACAAAATTCTCAGGAGAGAACTGCTTAACGAAGCCGACTTTTATCAGGTTCGAGGGATAATCGCTCGGCTAAGTGAAAACTTAACCAAGCTATCCAAAATAATAAAGAATGAAGATCATGGCTTCACTGTCCTGTCATGGTTGCCTCCTTGTGCTTCTTGTACTTTGCTGTTCCGAGCCAGGATCGACGGAAAGACTGCTGCGGACTTTCACCGTTACTGTGACAACAAAGGGCC
This sequence comes from Porites divaricata, assembly GCA_038088405.1. NCBI lineage: Eukaryota > Metazoa > Cnidaria > Anthozoa > Scleractinia > Poritidae > Porites > Porites divaricata. Next base: position 7,375,031 of record JBBMOI010000012.1, read on the forward strand.
TACCCTTATAGTGATACAAAGTGGAGAATACATCTTTGGTGGCTACACATCAAAGTCATGGACATCACGTATGTGCTCCATCAATTTGTAAAATGTTTCAGACTTAAGGTTTATGTCAGTAGAGATAAGCTTGTCCCTTGGGTGTACATGGCGAGCATCATCATTGTCATAATCGTCATCATCATCATCATTATCATCATCATCATCATCATCATCATTATCACCATCATTATTATCATCATCATCATCATCATCATCATTATCATCATCATCATCATCGTCATCAGCCCAACAAAAGGATTTCGGTTCAGGATTTCGCTTTGTTGTAAAGGAAACAAAACGCTACCCAAAAGAGCAAGCACTATTTTTTTTTTTTCTTATGAAGATTAATATCGAGTATTTATTCATCTAGCTCAAGCAACGCAGCACTACATTGTTGAAACTGGGAGTGATTGGTATCAATCAATCCATCAATCAGTTTGTAATTTTAATTATCAATTCTATTGATCTAGTACAGTCTATTTTTCCTGAACTGCAAACTAAAATCCATTGTATACGTTGTGGTTCAGTTTTATCATTGGTTTGAATTTTATTTTATTTTATTTTATTTTTTTTGTATCAAACTGATTATCATACATTACCATACCCAAAAACAAAGGGAAATGAAATTTAAACCAAGGATAAAATTGAACCACAACGTAAACATGGTTTAAAAAATCTCCTGACCAATTTCAATCGAAATGTTGATCCTTAGGGGGGGAGCTTGCATTTTGTTTATCTATTTATTTAATATTGTTTATCGTTTAGCTTCCTCCATAACTGCCTTTGCTGACACTCAGTCCTTCTTGTTTACACTGGTCAATCCTGAAGGGGACCAAGCGGTAAAGCTAACTTCAAAACCAAGTGGTGGAATACGATGTTGTAGTGGTCGGGGACCAGCTTTCGGTAATAAGAGCTACTACGACCTCAAAATTTGGGACGGAAATCAAGCAGGTTACCTTGATCTCGGCTACGGTTTCAACTTTCCCAGTTCCGGGAACAAAACAGGATACTTCACTGGCTCTGACGGTTTTGTGGTCACGGAATTAGAAGTATATAAAGTGGAGTTTAAGAGTAAACTTAGCACTTGATGCTATAGTTTTATTAGTTCATATGTGACTGTATTCTTGTGTGACAATTGCGCTTTTTAGTTCTGTAATGTACTTTTTGAACACCTTTTGAAAAAATGATTGACTGCTTTTAAATTTCCTGGCGTCTAAAATACAATTTGTTCGATAATGTTTCTTGCACGAACTATGTGGTACCCCATCCATAAGTTTGACAAGACTGTTTTGTACTGTTTACTTGGGGGCCAGGGATCAAAATAACGATACTGACCATGCTCTTGTTTTTGGTTTTTATTTCTTATGTTTTTATTTTTTGTTTTTTGCTTTTTTGTTTTGTTTTGTTTTTTTTTTTTTCACAAGAAAGTCCATTTTTCGAGTTAACCCTGGACCGTTCTTATTTTCTGGACAGTTTCAGGCTGGAAATGTTCTTACGTATGCTCTTATATTTTAATAAAGGAAATCTGTCAACTTTTTGAAGCTTCATTTAGATCTAATAACAAGAATGATGTATTATTGACCATGCACAATTTTAATAAAGGAATGTGTCGCAAGAACAAAATTTTACATTCACTCTCAGGACTGATTCAATGTAGAATAATATGTAATTCAGATTTTCCGGATTTAGGAAAGTAAAAACAGGGAAACATTTTTTTTCTTCTTTGATTCTCGGGAATGTTCTAGCTATTTTGGCAAACTTTAGGCTGAACGTTCCCTTGCACCAATGCCTGGTTAAGCATGGAGAGCCTGGTAAACCAGGGTTGAACCAGACTTACCAGGCTCTTGAAATTGAAAGCGGTAAAATCTTAGTTAAGATGATTGTATTCTGTTATTTCCAAGAAAATTTGCGTACGTATTACAGTTTTTTGTGATTGCAAAGATCTCTGAAACTCAAAGATTATTACGTCGAATAAGGTCAAGTTCAGTGCTGTCAGAAGAAAAATATATAAGCGTCTTGACAGGAATATTTTCAGAGAGAAATTAAGTGGCTTGTCATACCGTTCAGATCAAATTTTCTTTAGTTAACTCTAAACTTGTTTTACCTGTGAGGAAGAGAAGGTGGTAGGAAAAAATTTAATGAAAAATAGTTGTTAATGACAATAATTACTACTGCTTAGGATTTCTGGACAATCGTAAACTTGTCTTGTGTAAAGACTGTAAAAGCTCCAACATGACGGGCTGTGATGTAACGTTATGTCACAGCCCCATCTTCCATAGAAACTGTAACACTATGCAGTCATGTCGAGAGTCCATAAGGTCTGTAGTGTCCGTAATGTCCGTAATAAAGCGATACAAAGCTGTAATTCTGAAGGTCAGATACAAAATACTGTTCAACTCAGTTAGCAAACAAGTAGAGTCTATCACGCTCACGTTGTTGCTTGTGATTTCATCGATTTGGTTTTCTATTCAAAATAACTTTTGCAAAAAAAGGGGGAAGGGTAATTGGGGTCATCGGCGTGCTACATAGCATGAAAGTGAAGTGTGACGGCCTTTGGTGTCGAAAACATTTTTTTTTTCCCCTTCGACGCAAGTCATCGGCGTGCTATATGACATGAATAGGTGAATAACTTAATGCATCAGATAAATAAGTGTCAGCTACTACGTCGAATTTTTTTTTCTTCATGCAAGAAATCACACTAACATTGCAAGCCGATAAAATCACATGTGCAGCAAACAGACGTGACAAAAATTGTAAACACGTGCTCTGAATTTTCGTTGTTGTTGTTTTTCTTTTCCGTTGGCAGTGAATAACTTGTTCTCTGAGTCATGCTTAAATTGCGACGCATTAAAATTTTCTAACAACTCATAAATACATGTATATTTTTTCCTGTTGTTGAATCCGATCCCAGGAAAGTATCTTTCTTTATGTAAAGCCCTTAGCGATACCTGAATGGGCAAATACTGTTGGCTTCAGACTACAAGCTAAGTTAGATAAAAGTAATCACTTGATTCAAGTGCACTCGAAAATCTTAGTCACCCTGTAGAAAACATGGCTTCATACTTGTTGACAAAGTATATTACTTGAAGTACGAGCTGTCAATCAGTTTTAGCGGTAAAATCATTTATGCTTATTACAAACGTGATTGTTCTCTACAAAAGCTGAAACCATGAAGCCTGTGCATTGGAAAAGGGTTTTTTTGTAGTTTTGTTTTTATTTTTTGGTTACTTTTAACTCAGAGGGCTTTAACCTTAAAAGAGATTCTTACGTACTTTGTTTTCTACGAGTACTTAGCAGGTATTAGCAGCGGCACAAAACAACAACAACAACAACAAACGTCGTCTTCTGTATTTCTCTAGAATGGTTAAAAAGCTCGCTTTTCGGCAAAGAAATCGTCGTAGGGCTTGGGCTTGGCCTCCTTCGCAATGCTTTTAGCTAACTGAGACATGGATGTTTAAGGGCCTGCTTACATGGAGGTGGGGAACCCTAGGTAGGTGAGGTAACCGGCTTAAGTGGGGTAAAAAAATAACGGGTTACCCTAGTTTAATTTACATGCAATCTTACAACCCCGCCATCCTGGGGTGCACTTTCTCAAGATTATTGAATGGTCGCTAAGCACGAAAACAAGAAAAATGCAGGCAAAAACACGTGTTTTGGCGATTAATGTTCTTCTACACTCATTTGCTGCTGTTGCTGCAACCTTCAGTGTTGCAGTGCTCTCTATTGTTACCTTTAATAATGATGGATGCCACCGCCAAATTACGTGAATTTTGCGCGAATTTGATGTATCACGAATCTGACCCCGGCTAGACGGGTTACCCCACCTTGAAACGTTTACATGGCAAAATTTGACACCGGCTGAGAGGGTTACCCGGTCTGGCAGACCAGGCTACCCGGCTTGGCGGGTCACCCCACCTATCATGTGTAAACGTGATCAAATTAAATCGAGAAATTATATGGTCAGGGGGGTTATCTCACCTACTTGGGGTCCCCCCCTCCAGGTAAACAGGCCCTAACTGTGCGTCCATTTAGAATCGTGGAGCTGCTGCACGTACCTATCGTGCCTGATATCGGTTTCAGACGGCTTCCATTTCCTATTGGTCAAGCGTGATCACAAGTGTGATGTAGACCATACTTGGTGGCGAACTTCGGCTTCTTTGAACTACGAATGTTCATGGTCACCAGGTAAAGTTGAAGTAGTTACATTTTACCCCTTCACACTCAAAGGTTCCAAGTACACTTACATTATACTTGAAGTCTAGTGTGAAGCCAAGTATTGTGATTTTCGGCACCAAACACCATACGTCAGACCAAAATCTGCCATGTACACTCCTACTGTCATTTTTTTTTTTTTAATGGGAATACCCCCTTCCCCCTTGGGAAAACGATCCACATAGCGAAGAGAAAAATGTCATACAATATTTAAAAATGACGACCGATTTGATCAGTCATACTGTGTGTTTTTTTGTTGTTGTTGTTGTTTTTTGTTTTTTGCTTTCTTTAATTCAATTTCGTTATATTTTTGTGTAAAGTCTACTATAGTTACAATCTTAGACAAAATATACCCTCCCTCCCTCCCACCTAAAATGGCGCGTTTTGGCTTTTGCGCGGCTTCATCCTTGATTTGGGAGGATGGGGTTTGCTGTTCCACTCTATTTTGTCCAAGATTGTAGATACTTGCGACAACTTTAGTGGAAGAATAAGGTCCTCTGTAGTTGTGTAATGAAAATGTTAAAGTTTTCATCATTATGTCGGTGTGTTACTTCCAACACGATATCGCTTCATGAATATGAATTGTGTTGGCAGTAACACAACGACATAATGATGAAAACGTTCGACATTTTCATTACACAACTACAGAGGACTATGCAGGCCGTAAATATACATGAAACCTGAAACGACACACACTCAATACAACAGGTGGAAGGAGCTGCTTAAAAATCATTAACGAAAAAAAAAATGAATGGCTACTCCGCACAATGACAGTAATGTAACAATGAAGTTGTACTATACATTGAATTGGTTGCCGCTAGACTACTTTCGGTGTCAACTTAACCAAGACTAACTGATTTGCAAAGCGAGAAAGTAACGATCGGAATAGACCTATGGAGAGAGGAGAAGTCGTTACGTCACGTTGCCTTTGTCGCAAAATTTTTGGATGACAACAAACCGACAAAGTCACTTAAAAAGTCTATTCGCACTTTTTCAAACTTCACCGACCTTATTCAATTTCCTTTAAATTGGCAAATCTTAGGGAAATTTTCTTTGGGACTGTATCTTTCGTTATCAAAGTTAAGAAAAAAAGGGATAATTTTTGTGTTGTGTTCACCGAAAGCGGGTTCGTGAAATTAGGAAGTTTCATGTTGTAGTGGTGCAACGACGGCAAAGAAATGTACAAAATAGCGTGATGCACGTGCAAAGATGTTTGTTAATATAAACATATTATTTTTGCCGTTCTTGTTGCCGTCGCCGTCGCCGTCGCCGTCGCCGTCGCCGTCGTCGTCGTCGTTGGTTTTGTTGTCATACAGAAATAGTGCTACCATGGAAAAATGACGTCACACTTCTTCTCTCTATTATTTTGTTATTTACGCAGCTCTCTTCGCGTCCGTTTCCCCGCTAAAGAGCTTCTTAGCTTTAGCGTTTCGTTTGTTTTCTGATAGGCATATACTCAATTATCTTCGAAATGAGAAGTTAATCTGCTCCGATGAGACCCTGGTCTCACGGCGAGAACAACTAGTCGCTGAAGCCAAATTTTATCAGCTAAATGGATTAATCATCCAGTTATGCCCACAGCCAAAAGTGTTCAAGGAGTCGTCAATTATCACCAGCTTTGATGACGAAAATACTCTGCTGTCATGGATGTCAGATCAACCAGGCGATGCCAAATGGGGTATTCTGTACAAGGCAACTAGAGATGGCTTTAAGCCAGCTGACTTTCACAAGAGATGTGATGGAAAGTCACCAACCCTTGTTGTGATCAAAAGCGGCGAGAACATCTTTGGTGGCTATGCAGACAAGCCGTGGTCCTCGCGTAAGTAAATGAAATAAGATATAACTCTCTATAGGTATTTCCAGGGAAAGTGAAGTCGCGACGATAAAAAAGTACCCACATTCGACATATTCAGCGTTTTTGCTTTTGTTATTAAACCTTTTTGTTTGTTTGTTTTTGCTTTTTATTTTCTCGTTTCCGTCGTCGTTGTCGTCGACTTATGGATGTTCCAGCTCGCTATTAGTGTAACCAAGCAAAACAATTCTTTATATTCGACGATTTCGTCGAAAAAAAAAAAAAAACAGAAAAATAAATAAAAAAGACAGTTCCTTGGTACCCAAGGATACGCTTAACGATTGTTACTTCAAGCTACAAAAACAATGCATTCTCCTTTATTCTTCTCTTGTGCATGACATATCCCTTTCCAGAGAAGATTGTCTTGTACTTTCTAGTATTGAAATACGTTTTTCATTACAATTAAAAAGATCGGAATAAAAGTACTGTTGCACCAAGTTAACGTTTGTTGAGCTCTCTTTTAAATATTATTTTACTGTATTTTTTTCTGCTTTTAGCTGAAGGGCATGTCTTTGACGACCAGTTAAGTGAAAAATCATTTCTTTTTAGTCTGAAGAATCCAAGTGGATATCCTCCCGAGAAAATGCTCCCTTTCCCTGATCCCCATAGTGAAGATGCCTGCGTGAAAGGAGCAATTAAAAGCAGAGCAGATTTTGGACCAACTTTTGGCGAATCTGGTAGCATCATTGATCTTTCAACGTTGACGGGAAAAACAAAGCGCGTGGGTTTTGCAAAGATAAGAGAAGGCTTTCGAACAAAGTATACGGAAGAACAAGATTATTTGAACGGATACGAGTTATACGTCGTGGATGAATTAGAAGTTTATGGACTTACCAAATAACATGGAATTTCGCAAAATTGTTGTGAACAGGGTTTTAAGGCTACACTGTAGTATCTTATTAGCAGAGAAAGGAAATAAACAAGTACAAAGTTTAAACAATAATAATAATAATAATAGTAACTGTTACAATTACTATTACTATTATTATTATTATAATGATTTTCATACATTCATTCATTTTTTATTTTATTTTATATTTCTTACACAGTTGAAGGAAAATTTTTGAATTTTTAGAGATAGACAGTTTTTTTATTGAGATGAAATGGTTTTAATTCGAGTAATAATAGTAATGATAATAATAATGATTATTATTACTTTGAATTTTTGAGGCTGACAGTTTTTTTTATTGGAATGGAATGTTTTTAATTCGAATAAATGTCTTTATCAATTTTTTTTAAATCGAAATCAAATGAAATGAAATGATTTGTAAATAGTGCCTTGTCTGAATTTTTTTCTTCTTCTTCAGTGAAATTAATTGTAAATAGGTTTTAATAGTAGTTTTGTTATTTTCATACATTCACAACTTCATTATTATTATTATTATTACTATTATTATATTGTTATAATTTAGGAATTTAGGAATGCGAGATTTTATTCTTTCCAACTTGTTACTTTTTAATATCAGAAACAGAGAATTTTCTTTAGCCATGACTTAATTTAAAACACTGGACTGCCTACAAGAGATATTGATCACATGTGAGCCGCAAGGAATGTATTTGGAAAATCGTTATTGACACAGTGATTTATAATAATTCTTAATGTTGTACAGTGCTTAATTCTTACTTCAAATATTTCTGTAAATTATGTGCATATTTTTAAAGTTGAATAAATTTGTTCTTTGTTACTAAAAATAATATTGTCATAACTATTATTTTATCATTTATATTATTATTATTATATTATTTATTTTTATTATCAGTATCTGAAGGAAAAAGTTGATGAGGTGAGCTCCATTTCTGGAAAAACTTTAAGATCTGTGGACCTTACCGTTTTGCTAATTGACTTTGATTTAAACAAGAGTGAGAGTTTCGAGATGCTGTGAAACTTTGGTACGACTTGGAAGTTCCTTATAAGCCCTATGTTTGTGTTTTTTTTTTGGAGGGGGGGAGGATATAGTTGCTAGGGGATTCTGGGAGAGGCAGAGGTTGGATTTCTTAGATGTGAGGGTTTGAGGATTTTGAAGTTCCATGAAAAGACGGAAAATCATTCATTTTCCATGAAAAGGTCGAAAATACTTCGAGGTACGGAACAAAACAACAAAAGGAAAAATGCCCGAAAAAAAAATATTTTTCAGACTGTTCAAAGTCCTCTATTTTTCCTACGACCGTCGACATCGAGCGCTTTAAGGTAAGGGCCCCGGACATCTTGGTTTCAAATGCACCGAAGAGGTGGGCGTCGGGGGTTTTTTAGCGCCCTCTGAGTACATTTGGCTATAATTAATGCATTTGAGCCCGAAATGGCCTTTTGTAACGCAAAGTGCTCGATCTGAACGGTCTTGTGGAAAAATGGAGGACTTTGAACAGTCCAAGTACTCACTGAGCAAACGAGTTTAACAAGAGGGGCAGACAGCTCAGCATCGTCCATTTTTCCGGCTTTTAGCAGTACTTTGTCGCTAGGATCCTTAGTTGTGCCTGACTTCTCTCTTATTAAGGAATCTGTATATGCTTGTACCACATATTTATTATACATTTTTTTCTTATTCAGTAGACATATATTACACATGAAAGATCTTTTTAAACAAGTTTCGTAAAACTACACTAACTGTTAGTAATAACAGTTTTATTACCCAGAAAACAGCTTTCAGACTCTAACATAACTCAATTTTTAGCAAACATTTCTTACGAAAGTTTTTCAAGATGTTATATTTAGTATACGCAAATATCAATTTTTTTACAGAGGAATAAATTATTGTACAAGTTGCGTAGACCTTTAAGAACGACAGTAGTCTCTTTTGTCATGTAGAGCGTTTTCACTCATGTGGCCAGTATCTAAGCGTTTACAAAGAACTGAGAAAGAGTTCAAATCCCACAGGATTGGTTTGAGACACAAAAATGGCCGCCATTTTTATTGTTTGGGGGCAACAGTACGACCGACGTGACGTCATATGAAAACGCTCCATTGATAACAAAATTCTCTGACGTGATTGGCTATCATCAACCTTGATTTCAGCACTAGGAGTGTGTGAAAGGTCAATACGGTGTGAATTAAGGAATGGGTTATTACTGATATCTGGCTTTTACCCTTTGTTTATCACCTACTTTCTCACTGCCTTTATCATTGATTATAACTGTGTCCGGATGAAACGATATTTTCGGTGCTCACATGGCACTTTTTCAAGTCGCATGATCAGTCACACCCATAATTTTGCAAAGTAGGGTGTGAATCGCGACCTGTCCCTGCCTCCTCTGAAATTGGATTAATGGTGCGAAATCTGAAAACTAAGTGTTCTTTTAGAAAAGAAAAAAAATCCCTCAGTGAGAACAAGTAAATGAAAAACTTCATAGCGCCGTTTGAGTAGGCTAAAACTGCACTTGAATAACGAATGAGGAAGTCGGTTTCGTACCTAATGTCATCTTGTGTTGCCATGGTGTAGAATACTTGACCAAAATAAAAACAGTATGGAATACCAAATGCCAATACAAGTAAAATAACACTGACTGTTGCTGTTCTTTGAGTGGCTCTTGTCATTTTTTTGATGGCATTATCTTTAAAAACGTTTGTACTTCTTTGTGTGGTTGCCATCGCAGTTTTTGATAAGACAAATACTTATTATTAATATAATGAGAGTCGGTATAATATACTGCAAAGTTATGAAGGAAATGAAAATGATTCTGTGTGGAAAGTGGTGCTTGTCGTATTTGCAGTCCAAAGTGTAACGAGTTTCGTTGTATTCGTATCTTATTGGTGTAAAGGTACTTGCTGGAAGTAACACAAAAACATCCCCCACGATCCATGCAAGCAATACTAATTTCTTTACGGTTGAATAAAGAAAAGGGCAGGGAACTTTACGAGTTGAGAAGTGCTTTTCTATAAATATTATTAACAGGTTGTTCATAGTAACAGATGGAAATACGATCTGCAAGTAACGTGCTATTTTACAACCCCAGTTACCTTCAAACACATCAATATAAACCTGAACACAAACAGATGGGAGCGATATTAAAACACAGAGAACATCGGAAATGGCTAAACTATTGAGATAAGTGTGGAAATTTTTTTTGATGACAAAGTCTTTTTCCTTTTCTTTTTGTAAAGAAACCAGAGCATTAGAATATTTCCCACTAATCCAACAATTCCAGCCATGGACATTGACATCGTCAACTCGAGCTTTGTCGAAGATGCTGTTGGGCTAAACACATAGAGTTTGGACTTAAAGTAGGTCCCAGTCCTAATTATAACTGTTAGGAGGGAAGCTGGTAGAAAAATGCTTGAGGATGTATTCGTGTTTCCTGCGTAGGTCCTCTTTCGCTTGGTGTTAACTCTGTTAAAAGATATAATTTTCTATTAACTCTAATTAATTATGTTTCGCTTTTGTAATTAATTATTTATTTGTTTCTTTGTTCATTTTTTTTAGGTTTTTCGTTTCGTTTTGTTTCGCTTTTGAAAAACCCAACATACAGGGAAACAGCCTAAAAGAATCACTTTTTGATTTTAAATAATGCACTTCGAATCTCCAATGAATATGTAACTAAACAGTCGCCTTTCAATATGATAGTATTACTTGTTCCAAATATTTCACATTTTTGTCTTCTATCTGTTCTTGGGTGAGGTGCGTTTGAGACCGGATTGAAAAGAAGAGCTAAATTTGTTCCACTGAACATAAATTAGGTGTTAATTGTATTTTGTCAGTGTATGTCGTCAGAAATTTTGAGGAAAACGCTCGCAATTTGCTTTTATATCGTCCAAATTGGTTTCCCTTCGTAAATATTTTGTTTAAATATCTCTGATATCTTTCTAGTAATGAGCCCGAAACTCCATTAAACTGTAAACAAGTTCCAGTTCTGGATAGGTTAAGGGGTGTTTACATGACACCGGGGCGACTTTCGCGCCGCGACGAGTTCTTTCCGGTTCCCTCTCATGGCTCTACATTTGTTTACATGATACCACCACAAAAAGTCATGCCGGCGCGAGTCGCCCCGGCGTGAGTTCACTCCGGTTGTCGCACCGGGACGAGAATTTCACTCCAGTACGAAATCTCGCAACGGTATCATGTAAACACGAAACGACCACCCGTTTCGGTGTGAAATCGGTCTAATGTTTGCGATTTTGAATCATACGTGCATTTTATCAACATGAAGTGTACCTTCAAATAACGAGATCATATGTGAAATAACCCAGTCATCATGTAAACGCGATACGAAATCAAAAAGGCATGTCGGTATGAAACTCGCGCCGGTGCGAGTTTTCTCATATAAACACCCCCTTAGATGCTTAATAAGCCCCGAAAATGAGACAGCATTCGTTATGAATGTAGGACGGAGAAACAGCGCATTTTCAAAAAGTGGCTCGACTAGATTATTCTGGGCAATACCTCCCATGTTCACGGTAAGAATTAAGTACGTCGCTATTTAAAGAGTACTTAGGAAAATGATCACGCTGTTAAAAAAAGGTATAAATATTGGTTATTGACATGGGAGTTGTCATGATAGCAACGATTTAACTTAACATCTTCATCTTATGTTTTACCTACTCGCAGCCGATCAATGTTAGTGAAGTTTGAGCAGAATATATGAAAGAGTTTTTGGAGAAATTTTGCGATGAAATTTTTCATGAATAGAAAGCCGGCTGTTGTCTGTTGAAATAGAAAAGATAGTGCTTTCGAAATGCAATTTCACCTCATGGTAGCTATCCCTTTTTTAAAAAAACGAGTGTGACGAAAATCACGAGGATGGATAAGCCGATTGCATTGCAAGAAAGTAGTAACTAAGGAATTCCTCTTGCTGGCGCTTTGTAAATATATTTTGGCCTGCTTAAATGAGTAAGCGAACAATTTGGAAACCGCTTGATAGATTTTTTTTTAGTTGACGTTTTCGAGATTTAAATCGTGATTTCATATAACATGTAAGTTTCAAGATGATTGCAAACAATGATGTTGATGATCAGTGATGGTGATGGTGATGATAAATATGTCAGTAATGTTTCTTCTATTTCTTTTTTCTTTAGGAAATATCGCGATCTTTGGTTTATGGAAGTCACTTCTTGAATTTACGCTTTTCAGAAATACAAAGAAAGACATGGAAATATTTCTCTTCCTTTTCTTTTTGGATCTTTTTCAAGTTGACCTGTCGCCCTACTTTCAATTACACAAGAATTTTTTTGGACGACCGTCAGTAATCAGCTTCGTGCTTTCGATATGGTTCAGTAAACCGTTTCCCTCCAATGTGTTTTCTTATCAAGCCAATTAGTTCGGCAGCTTGCGTGCCTGCGTAAATTCTAGTTCTGTATTTTGCTGGTTTACTTTCCCAAGCAAAATATGGTTGAAAGGTTAATCGACAGAAATAAACTTTCACTTCACTACCTACTCTCTCCTTGGGTCTTGGCGAATAGACGATGTCTTCAATTTTCTGAACATCAATCTTACTGCAGCCGATTACAATCATTAATATACCCTCTCTACCCCGTTTCCCGTTTCATAGATATCATGGTTACGTAATTAAGTACAGTACTGTGTTACTAATATGCTGTCGCTGCACCTGCAATGGCACGTGACAAATTTGGCTGTTTCAATCAGATAATAATTTTTCCTACATGGGTTTTGCATAATCAGGCAAAAAAGTTTCAGTCTAAACTCAGCTGTTCTCACTCTCACTCAATTTCCTGAAAGCAAATCCCCTCTTTATATATATTTAAATCTGCAGCTGTCTTGACTGAACCAACATTTTCCCTTTGGAGATGCACGTTTTAAGCCCATGGAACAGAAGAAGAAGAAGAAGAAGAAGAAGAAGAAGAAGAAGAAGAAGAAGCTGAAGAAGAAGAAGAAGAAGAAGCAGAAGAAGAAGCAGAAGCAGAAGAAGAGAAGAAGAAGAAGAAGAGAGACAAGAGAAGACAAAATAAAAGAAAGATGTGCACAAAGAAAAGACAAGACAAAATAAATTAGAATTAATGTGCAGCTGACAATTTCTTGGAATTTCCTGGCCTAGGATAATTGTTATTTTAATTTAATATTATTTAGTTATTTTGATATTCTCCCTTTTCAGTTAAGAATGAAATGGCCACCGAAAATAGAAATCCGGCAATCAATAGACCATTTCCGAGTTCCAAGTGCAAAACCTCTGTTGTGAAATTGAGTTTTTCATATCAATGGCTTCGCACCTAGCATCGGTTTGATTGGATTGAACGGTCGATGAATACCTCAAATTATATGAACAAAGCGAAAAGTAAAATTTACATCAAATTTTCTCGAGGTAAATATGTTCGAAAAAAGTACAAAATACGAAGAATCAAAGGCAAAGATGATAAAAACCGCATTTGCTTGCTATTTTACATGGAGTTGTAAATTCGGAGGGAAATACGATATTTACCATTTTTACCTCCTTTATTTTATCTCCGAGCACTGTTACCTGCCCACATTCGCGACGAACTTATCAAACACATGGACATCACATTACTGCTTAAATTAATGTTCTTTAATTCGCACATTTTGCAGCTTGATAATAGATCAATGATAGTTATTTTTTGTATCTTGGATTCGGCTCCAATACAGGTGTATAAATTTCATATACAAATTATTCTCGGCTCTAGGGACTCTGCAATAAAAAAATCTTTTAACTATGTTACGTAACAATATCGCGCCTCTTATATCCCATGGCTATCCGGATATACATGTCTCTGAGTGCATTGTACATAGGATCCTTATACAAGCTACAATTCTCGCCAAAAACAGCTTCAAACACCTATGCACGCCCCGTTTTCCCTCTTCAATGTTGAGATGTGATTGCAAAGTTGCGTGGCTTCAACAATATTGCAAAAGAGAGGGAGAAAACGAAGGGAGCAGAACTTTCCAAAGAGATTGTAAGTCACTTTCACTTTCCAATAGCGTGCTCAGTCCTCTCAGTGTTTCGACACTTCTTTGTGCCCCCCACCCACCTCCCCTCAGTGATGAAATTAGCCCTCTACCAGTAGCTCCCCGCTCGTACCGCCTTGGCTGCTGACTATCCCATACCTTGGCATTACCGGCATTGCGGATGGACCTAGTGAGAGTGGATCACTGTCCTGCTTTGCCTTATAAGAAGACGTGAAAAGACAACGGTCGCGACAGCGTAATTAAGAAATATCCCCGACGGAGATCACAGTGGAGTCTAGAGACAAACTTGATGACAAACCAGTCGAGAACCCTCTCTAGCCACCCCCTTCCCCCTCACCCGCAAAAAGGATGTTTTGAAGAGGCAACACAAGTTAGTCTGGCTCCTAGTCTACACAATCTCATCTATTGGAGGCCTGTTTGTGACGGTGGGGTACCGGATGGTACTCGTAGAAAATGAAATCATCGATGCAATCAACATTACAAAGCATCTGCTCAATTCCTAGCCTGCGCGCAGACGAAATTAAACTTTGGTTAACTCCGTCTGCGAAACAGCGCCGAAATCCTTGTTCTGGACTTCCAACTGTGTACCCAGATTTGAGTACGCGCCAAGATTGGCCAGTTAAAAAAGGCCTTTGTTTTGTCTGTCGTGATCGCCAATCAGGTTGAAGGGAAATTCGAAACGCACTTCCGGTAATTCGTTGAGTCCGTTGGGGGTCCAGAACAAGGATCTCTGCGCTGCTTCGCAGACGGTACTAATCAGAGTTTAGTTATCGTCTGCACGCAGGCTACTCAATTCCGTATCCATGTTAATCAACACGCGGCTAAGCTGTATCCCAGTCCGTCTGTTCACACAGCCGTCTGGTCCATTGTCTCTAAGCCCTGCTGTACTTCATTGTGTATATCATTTTCTGTGTCATCTACTCGCTGCTGGGTGGGAATAACGTTGAAGGGAAACTAATATGTCTTTCGAAACTGTTCCCAGTGCACCAATTACTACTATTGGAATGACTTCAACCTTAGCCAGGAGGTGGCACCATCAGGAGCCCATAAACCGGAGCGAACAACACCCATACTAGGCCTGTCAGTCACGGCGTTTTTAGATCCTTTTTCGGATCCGTTTATTTTTAGACACTTTTTAGGGCACTTTTTCCACCAAATCTTTGAGCGCATCGAAGTATAAGATATAAAAAAGGAAAACTAAACGTTATTAAAAGGCAAAAAATACCATTTTTAGGTCTTAAGGTTTGCTGACTGATTGTGGAATTTAAAAGATATTCAAAATTCGTTCCAAAACCGTTCTAAAAACAAACTGATCCGTCAAAACGCTGTGACACGGGCGCGTGGAAGTTGCTCGCTCCGGGCTAATGGGCTCCTCTCACCACTCGAAGATAAATTTCGTATCTCCGCGCGACCAAGCAATATCCTCTATATATCAAATAACTTGAACCATAGTATTATATAAAAAAAAAAGGTCTACCAGGTTGATAAATTTTGCAGGCATCGGTAAATGCTCTATATCTCAAAGTTCTACTAACTATTAAGTCACTTAAAACAGGGCTTTTTTAAATAATAACACAGAATTTGCGCAGCTAAGTGGCTTCTGAATTAGCATTCTGTCTTGACATGAGTTTTAAAAAAAAGGAAAATGCAAATTATTCCTTTAAAGCGAGGGAACGACACGTATGTAAGCATCGATCAGAGCTTCTAAATTAAGCATGTTTCAGGAAGAATTTCACTTAAAACATTTCAGGCTGTGGCATTCGGTGCGTCGCGACTTCACTCATTCAAAGGTTTGTGTTTCCGGCTTAAAAATATGCAATTTGACTCACTTTCAATGTTCTTTAATTCACACATTTTACAACTGGATGGATAATTAGTCTTGCTCCTGGTTCAAAAACAAAGTTTTCTTTCTGCTTCGTATAATCATAAACTTGTTTAAACCATTGGTTCTCTGACATGAAAAATCGGTTGAAATTATTTAATGGGGGAGGAAGAAGGAGACGGTGCCTACACCATGGCCATTCGCAGCGAACACACCTGTCTAGTATGTTCTTCCCTATAGTAGTCATACGTTTATACGTAGTGCGCTTGAAAACCTACCAATCAATCTAAACAAATTCAACACCCCCACATGAGAACATTTTTTTCAAAATCTAATGTTTAAAGTTCGATCGTTAACAGTGATTCGAAATTCGAGGACAGATATGAAATTGTTGTAACTGTTTGGTCATTTTTTCTCTTGTTCACTATTACAATCAAGATATTCCTTCACCACAAAAATAACTAAGGGTTGATTTTATTGAGACATCAGGAACTAGTTACAACTACAGAGCACTGGCCGAGGGGAAAGTTTGCTGCCTTGGTCGACCATACCGACCATGTCGTTGTTCAAATGACGGAGGGATAATCGTGTTAACAGGGAGTTTCGTCTCGTTTTCTTAAATTCACCATGCAGTCGATTCAGGAAATGAAACCGTAACGTTGCTGAAATGATTGCTTTTGTTTCTGTAGTGGCTTCCACTATCACTATTCATTGCCTATCGCCTCATCGTACTGGCTTACATTTTTGCGTGGCTCATCTACAACATTTACAGAAGAGGCGGTAAACTTTTCATCTACCTTACAAACTGGAATTTTACTCTGCTAAACGTCCATTTTATTGTGGCAACGATTCTGTCCTGTATTGCCTTATACGAAGGCGTAAAAAACAAAGGGGGAAAAGAGACATCCGCGTTGGAGATGACAATGGAGTCCAGAGACGAAGTTGATGAACCACTTGTGGGCGCACGAGAGAATTCGAAAGATGCTTTGCAGTGGCAACACAAGTTACTCTGGCTCCTACACACAATCTCATCTACAGGCGGCCTGTTTGTGACGGTGGGGTACTGGACGGTGCTCATGGGCAATGACAAAGTAGATGCAAACAACATTACAAAGCATCTGCTCAATTCTGTATTCATGGTTATCGACACGTGGCTAAGCCGCATCCCAGTCCGTCTGATCCATTACTCCTATGCCTTGCTGTACTTCATTGTGTATATCCTTTTCTCTGTCATTTACTGGCTGTTGGGTGGGACCAACGTTGAAGAGAAGCAATACATCTACAAACCCCTGGATTACAATCACTTCGAACCCAGGATTGGAGGCCTTTTGGTCCTTTTTCTGCTCGTGGTTTTACCTTTACTACACTTGTTTTTCTTTGGGCTTACCAAGTTACGAGATCACCTTTATGAAAAGTTCACCGCCAAGAACACATATCATTAGACTTGTTTAAAAGCCATTACACTCGGTGGTGAAATTTTGAGATAGAAGTGATTAACGATTTGTACCAGAATCTCTTCTTCCTTTTTGGCAAAATTTACGAACCTCAAGGACTTTCAAGGCCTGGGTCAGAGGTGTGTTCAGAGCATAAGAATGATTGGCAATATCTCTTGCTAGGATAGACCTAGAAACAAATGAATATTTTCCTCAAAAAATATATATTGAGGTTTTCTTGTGGCTTAACGTTTAAAATGAAGGAAATTGGCGAACTGGTGCCGAATTCAGCGCTATCATCTATGCCAAAGTTATTGACAATAATTCATTTCCCACAGGTAAACCCCTTAGTCCCAGGCCTTAAACTACTTGAGACCATCGGTTGCTATGGTGAAGGTTTTCGAGTCTTGGTGTTTTAGATAATGTTAATCTATAGCTTGTTTAGACTTTTCTTTCGTCGAACACCCAAAGGGTGTTGGGTATCCTCTCCCATTTTATGGCGTTAAGGGTGTGGATTTGTTCGGTTTAAAGTAGTACTTTATAAAGCAAAAAAGGAACTCAAACTGATTCTGTGAGAAACTAAGAATTTGTGCCACACACAGAATGAAAACTGAATTCTTTATCACGCGCACTCGAAAGAGATAGTATTTAATATCCAATATCCAGGAGCCTTGAATTCTGCCTCAAACTGTGGTGCTCCTTCTTTTTAGAAAGCCTGTCCTTTATTTAAGCAGACCATGATAACAAAGAAAAAAGGCATTTCTAAAAGGCCATGCACGTCTATACTAATTCAGGTACCTTTAAAACCACTTAATTGTTTAATTTTACACGACTCGGCCCTCTTCCGTCCACACGAAACTAGAAAATCTGTTCACTGAAACTGCGGATCTAGCCTAAGGATAACCCGATACTGACCGATTTCCTAAACGAGCCCCGAGGGTGCAAGCTTTTGCGGGGGTCCGGGGGCAGGCTCTCCTAGGAAAGGTTTTGGATTTTTAGCTCCTTAGTCCCCTTTCCTGGGTTTCCGAGTCATTCAGACGGGATATTGGCCAGATTTCAACTTGGAACGTGTTTTTCATTATTAAAAATCTATTTATTATCTAAAATCTGACCGATTTACCTAAAACGGTGGAAGCCGGTGTGGATCCGCGCCTGAACTGCACCTTTTCAAACCACCCTCCAGAGTTGTTTTAAGACCCATTACTACAGTACACACGAATCAAGTTATAATAATAGTATGCAGTTTGAAAAATTTCCGAACTCGTATGGAAGGGGCATAAGTTTTATCTTGATTTCAATTCCCGAGGGCAATTTGCAGTGATTTTTAATCAATTTGACTTTGTTGTCAGACTTATCACCTATGTCCAGTGATTCTGATGCCATTGATTATACAACGAAAAATTTAAAGGTTACACTGTGTGTTCAAAACTTGGTCAGTGCCCGGGTACTGTGCTCAAATCTATCCTCGCTGGGTACTAATGTAATGCACCTGTCAATGAAGAGCCGGCGGGGAGAAGGGACGGGGAAAGGGGGTCCAAGGCAGGGTATGGGACGGGGATTTGACATTTTTCAAAAAATTCCCGTCAAATTCCCTGTCCATTGGCAAATCATTCATGAACCAGATGCAAAAACATATACCCACCCCGGGCTGCACATTTAATTGTTGTCAAATATCCCAAGACTAGAGTCAAGAAAGGCACTATAAAAATATCTCGAGATAGAACTCTACAAAATTTATCTGTTAATGTTGTTGCATCACTCAAGATGCATCAGTTCCTGTTAAAATCTGCTACAGCTCCAATTATACGCTAAATCTGTGTTACACGGCGTATAATTTCAATAAATAGTAAATTCAACAAAGACTTTAGAAGGCAGTCCAGCCATTTTGTAAGTTTGAAATTTAAGATACCTTTCTTCGTTGTTTAAAAATTGCAAAACAGGAATATTCATCTGCACAAGGTTTCAAAATCGAGATTACCAACTGCTCTGGAGTCGATTGCCATTAACTTATTAAGTTTTGCCTACCGAAGGTATGTTCAGGTTTCTAGTAAAAGCAATAACTGACATATTTTATATTGAAAAGCGACAACAGTATGAAAAAATTTTAGTCCCGTACATTCAAAACTTAAGTATTACCCTTACGCTGATTTCCATGATTTCCAGACCGTGCAGCGCATTGCGTGAAGTGGGAAACGAATGATCGGTCAATGATCGGTCTCAGTCTTTGTCCGAGTCTACGGATTCAAATATCGCCACTCCCGGGAGAAGAAGATCAGTCAAATGTCCCACCCCAGGGCCAACAAAAAAACAATCAAATCCCCACCCCAAGCCCTGCCCCCCTTCACCCGGTGCATAAATACACTCGCTTTCCTGTACTCACCCCAAACCACTTCAGCTAGAATGCTGTACCCAAATACAAGGTTACCTTGCATTGGAAAAAAAATTGGGCATCGATGTACACGCGTTTTCCCAGGGTTTCGACGCGCCGGATCTCAATAATCCACTGATTTGCATACCCATAACTCACTGCTGAGAATACGTTTGGGAAAGATGTCTGTCAGGGCTTGATGAAGAAAATGTGCACCATGGTTACAGTGAATAACTCACAGTGTATAAATGGGGTACCCAGAGTGCATGAATAACACCATAGTTATGTTATGTTTTACATGTAAGTGAATAACCTAAAAACGCTTAATATGCACTTTTAAATGCTTAATTTATTCCCTTAACAATGCCAGTACAAGTTTATAATACGATTATATGTCAACTTAAAAGGAGACTGACTGCGCATCATCTTGAACGATATCTTCTAATTGTTGCCATAGTGACAGTGTAACATTTTCTTTGCGGTCTCTCAGTGTTCGGCGACGGCCTCGAAGCATCTTTTGATGCGAACAAAGCAGCACAATTCACCAGCACAAGTAGGACTGTGCTTCCTGCACAGATGCAGGAGAATCACACAGCCTTTCTGCAATGAGATTTTTAAAAGAAAGATGTTGAGCGGAGGAAAAATTTTATTTTTACGCATCATCGTTCTGAGCCATAAAAATTAATTTTGTCACTGACTCCAACCCGTTTTATTCTTTAAAAAGTGATTTACCGGCAGTTAAATTTATTTAAAAGGACGTGCTGGGGATGAAACTCAATCGCACTTTAAGCATACGGTTTAAGATCTTACGTCGTAAATGTCAGTTATATTGTACATAGACCTTTCAGTGCGTCGTGAGATATGTCACCTTAACTTCGTCTTATAAAAATAGATGCAAATTTAATAACTATTGAGATTAATAGGTAGAAATGACTCTTTCTAGCCTTTTTGTAAGCTTTACTCCTTGATATTACCGTTAAACAGTAAAAACGACAACAACGAAAATGACCACACATCTATTTTTGTGCTTTTGACTTCTATGCCGACCGGAAATGGTTTTACACAAACGGCTATTTAGTCAAAGGATGTCGGATTTTTGACTTCAAGATAAGATGCCCTAATATTACTTTAATAATAAATTGATGATTTGAAACATTGAAAAATATCAAGAAGGGAAGGGAGTGGAGCGCCGGAGGGGCCGGGTTGGGGGACCGGAGGGGCCGAGTTGGGGGACCGGAGGGGCCGGGGTGGGGTGCAGGAGGGGCCGGCGGGGTGGGGCGCCTGAGGGGTCGGGGTTGGGTGATTGAAGGGCCGGGGTGGGGCGCTGGAAGAGCCGGGCTGGGAGACCGGAGGGGGCGCGGTGGGGTGCCGGCGAGGCCGGAGTGGGGGTTAATAAGAATCATAACAGTAATAGCAGATAAACTGCTTTGTCGTTTTACCTGAAGAGGTGGAAGAGATGGCAGAGGAGTAGGGTGGCTTTCTTTGATGCACTTGAAGAATTTGTCGATACAAGCCAGTCTTTTGCAGGCATCATGCCCTGCATTTTCCCAAGATTCCTTTCCTCTTTCAATGCAAGGTTTCTGCCATGAAGAAATACAAATTTAGCAAATGTACGTAACAAATAAATAAGTTGGTAACACAGTCAAGACAGATTCAGTTTATTAAGGTTTGACATGGTCTAAATGAGAGGTATTACAGTCACACTCATATTACTGAGGTCTGATTCGGTCTAAATGACAGGTATGAGAAGAAACTTTCAGCCACACTCAGTTTACTGATCATTATATTCCATAGATCTTTTTTCTCTTGTAGGAACCTAAAACTGTTTTTCTTAATTGTGATATTGAGTATCAGAAATTGACCACTCCAGAAATACCATAACATACCATAATGCTCTTTGTTTGTCACCCCAAAAATTTGAATAAGCATTGTTTTCAGTTTCTCTTGGGACCATTTTAACTCCCAAGAGAAACTGAAAACAATACTTATGCAAAATGTGGGGGTGAAAAACAAAGAGCATTATGGTATGTTATGGTATTTTCTGGAATGGTCAATTAGGAGTCGTTATAGCGGAGCTCTAGTGCGCGCAAAGCTCCATGGGTAAGAAAATTTGGTAATCTAAACTATGCATCCAAGAAATTTTGGTTCTAAGAAAATCGTCCGTACGGGGTACGTCCGTACGTAAGTCCACCCCTTCATGTAAGCAGAGATGAAAAATGCATTTCAAGCACCTGCGCGTTTTGGCGGTACATCGCATAGCTTCCCGGCCTTTTAGAGATAAAAACAACAACAACAAAAGCCGATTCCTTCTTTCGACTTAATTTCAATGGCTGCGGTCACATCTACGACGTAACTAAAGTTTAACTTACGTGAGGTCATACCTAACTGTAGTTGGTGCTTTCACACCACGCAGTTAGCAACTGTTGGTTCTAATTAGTCTATGTAAATGTTTTGTTTATGGTTTTTGGTTTCCCCCCTCGTTTCACGCTTGGTTTTTATTTTGCATATTTATATATGCTCATCTCGCATTTGCGAAAAGAAGTGTCAAATTCTGATTGGTTGTTTGTTTGTAAACTATAAGACTAACTATAACTATAAGACTAACCCACGAACCCTGCTAGAGTTAGTCTGTATTGTTTTAGATCACCGAGGCGTAAACTGTAGTTAGAGGGAACAGGAAGCGGTCACATTACCGAAATAGCTAACTATAGTTATCCCCACTTAACTATAGTTAGAAGCCCAGATGTGACCGCAACCAACATCTACATTGACGTGGATAACAGAGAAAGAGCTAGAGCGAGAGATAAAAAGCAAAGGAGACCAATTTCGTTGGAAGAAAAACATAAAATTTTATAGCGGCGGTGAGAAAAAGGGGAAATGCTAGCTACCACCAAGGTGAAAATTAGCGGCAGCAAAAAAAAGAAAAAGTGAACAGGAAAACATTCAACATTTCCTCCATAAAACGTGTAACAAGGGAAGTTTCTGCAGCCGGTAAGTTTCACGTTGTAATCGTGCAAAACAACGGCAAAGAAATGTACAAAAAAGCGCGCAAAGTTGTTTTTTGCTAATTAGAAAAAAGTGTGCTGCACGTGCAAAGTTTTTTTTTGCTTATTAGACCTACTGATTTTTTTGGCTGTTTTCGTTGCCTTTCGCTTCTTAATATTTGCGTTACACGATTATATATTCTGTTTAGTAAACGAGAACTCCGCTTTTAGCCCTGGCTAAATCTATATATTATTTACCATCCACTCTGGTGGTTTTTCGTGATGATCGTCAGAAGGTATAGTGTCTTCAGGTAGTCCGTTGTCTCTTAGTATCTGTGTCATTCTTTCATCGTGACGCTTGTCCAAAAACTGAAACACGGCTTTCTGAAAAGCCATATCTCTAGCAGCGACATAAGCCGCACAGGCGGTCAGGAGGAGAACAGCTATGAAAGTCTTCATTGTGCCTTCAAGATGGGTGCAATTAACACTGTACTTTCCAGGCAAAAACAGGTCCTTATGTAGCGAAAACAGAACTGCTGGTCATTCTTTGCGGCTGCGCAGTAGCATGTGTGTTAATATTGGTTAAAACAAAAGATTCTAAAGAAATCGTTTTTGTATTCAGCCAGCTTTGTTTAAATATCGTTAGCTTAAACTAACACTCTGAGTGTGAGCAAAGCCCAAGATGATGATATTTGCACAGATTTACTGACAATAAAATACGCGAAAAATCCTTGCAATTTGGAGCCTGAATTAATACTAGCTAACTTCCTAGCTTTTTTTTAAATTTTTGTTTCATTTTATGTTATTTTTTTATGTATGGAACGAGTTTTGTATATTTACTGAGTTACACTGCTTGCCTTATCCCCGGGGTATTTTACTTCCAGAAAATTACTCCCCGGTATCGGTAATAATGTCAAAGCAGCTGTGCTTGACTATCTTAATTAAGCTGAGGTTTATTAACATTACAAGTGTTAATTAAAGAAAGCCGCGGTTGATGATATTTGCACAGAGGGTCAAAATGTTACCTACCATGACTTTAAGCTACTTTAACTTGACCTTTAGCATTACAAGTATTAAAGAAAGTAAGTTTTAAGTTTGCTTCCGACACTATTTACTCAAACGGTGAAGGTCAAACCAGCACTTAACTTAAAAATTAACCAGTTGACTTATTAATATTAATTACAGTCTGCTACTAGCTGCATTAATAGTTACTTTATTTGCCAAACTGAGTCTTTTCTTTTCGAGAGAGTTGTCAAAAGGATGAGATTCAAGTCACTTCATTTCAATTAAAAGAGTAGGCAGGTTTTTGCCGATGTTTGTTCGAAAGGCCAAATGCAATAATATTTACTAAGGAGGCTAGATCAATGAACCTCAGCCGTCTTATGTTTACTTAGTAATTAACCAGCTAACTTATAAGCATACTTTATTTGACAAATTTACTCTCTCGCTTCGAGCGAGTTATCAAACTAAAAGCCAAGAAGACGATTTTTAACCTATTTATGATTTTATTTTAAAGAAAACAGGTTTTAACGGTGTTTGCTCAGGTAAAAAATGCGATAATATTTACTGAGGAGGGTACGTCATTTAACGTAGTTTATGGAACTCAGGTCAATTGGTATCATTTACAAGATATTGGTGTGGTAAATATGTAACCTGAGATCAAGCTCTGGTTTCGTTTCACTTATTGACATTAGCAAAAATTGGACCTGTAATCAGGCGGCATTAAAAGATGCGAGAACAAATTCAGAAATGAAGCACACACACCGCCTGGGGCTATGCCATCCTGTTGACTGTTTACTCCGTTCCGTCCATGAGCCCATTCAAAGTATAGAAAAGAAAAACTAAATGTCATGAAAAGGTCAAAAATACCATTTTGGGTCTGTCATGGTTCTGCTAACCGTGGTTTGTGGGACTTAAAATTGGGGGTATCCTAAATTCGTGCCAAATGAATATCATTCTTTGAATAAACTGGTCAGTGAAAACGTCATGACATGAGTACACGGAACATTAATTACTGAGGTCGTCAATCTCCTTTTTTTTAACACTAGTTACAGTTTGCCGACGAAAGCACCACGTGAAGTTTTTTCAGCTAGCACGAGACACAAGCAAGCACATTTAACATTGAGTAGATCATCATAACGCCAGGGAAAGTAAGGTCACAAGTTTGACTTCCTGTGCAAATATCGTTAACACTTGTTTGTTCTGAACATATAGTGTGAAGGGTCGTGGAAGAGGTACACTACAGATATGGACCTCCTGTGAAAGCATCATTAACCCGCTTCGAAACACATGTATAATCACCGTGGCTTTAATTGAAGGTATAATCATCAGTAGCAAACGAAAGGGGAAAAAACCGTTCGAACTTAAGGAAACTTGTAATACCCGTTTTCATGAAGAAAAGGGAAAGTACCTCTTTATCACTTATAGATAAACTGTTTATTAAGTTTGTCCATAACATGAGTATAAGCCGAAGAGAAAACATATAGCATTACTTCCTGAAAACTTTTGGGGACAGCATGTATCATTCTCTCATCATGATCATCCGGATGGGTAGGTTACTTCATTTCCTCACCCATGGTACTACGCTGCTCGCGCTTCGCGCGCGAGAGCTCCGCTGTGAAACACACAACTGTAGAATACTGTAGAGCTTTAATCCGAGTCCCAACTGGCAAAATAAAAAGCAAATGCAATTTTCGATTAAAAAATTTGTCTTTGGCTGGCCAACCTCGTGCCCACCGTTTTTTTTGTTTGAAAACCGGGAGGACATTTAAATTTATGGATACATGAGGCTGTTTGGAAAAACACAATTCACCGCTGACAGGGAAGTCTGTTCTTCCACTCATCCCGCCGCGCTCCTGCTGATTTTCCTTTTGGAGGTTTGTCTTACGACACTTTAACTGTTTTATGCACTTCATTGGTAAGATTAGCTTTATAAAAATAACCCAGTGCTGAACCTTTCGGTAATTCGTTGACGGTTTCACCCGTTTAATTAACAACTACTCCTCGAGCCCGAATGCATGGGCTCTGAGTCAATAGCCCATGACGTCGAAGTCCGAATGGGCTATTGACTCAGAGGCCATGAGGCCAGAGGAATAATTGTTTTAGTAAAATCCAACTATTTAGTCAATAATATCGAGACAAAACAACTTAAAGCAAGACTTTAATCCTTTTTTGCCGCGAAAAATCCGGCGCTTTTCGCTACTAGTGGGCTAATTATATAACATTTAGTCTTAGAAGAACCAATCAGAACGCAGCATTGATAATAGACCGCTAGTTGGATTTTACTAATCTTTCATTTACGGTTCAGTCAAACCCTGCTTTACGGACACCCGCATATAAATACGGACACCACACTATCACGGACAGTTTGCTTTCTCCCCGGGGAAAGAAGGCTCTTAAATTTTCTTTTAAATTAAACCCACTTAATCTGGACAGCCTGTAAATATGGACTATTGCCATGGCTCTCTTATTGTCCGTTTTAGCGGGGTTTGACTGAATGAGGCTGAGTATCATCTGAAGAATTATGGCCTCAGCGGATAACACCCCCATAGATCTCCATAATTCTTCAGATGATACGAAAGGCGAATTCAATATTTGTTTTATTATTCATTCAAAAGAATTCCTTGAATAAAAATAAGCTAAAGCATGCCTACCACCATCGATGTTAAGTTAATCTTTGATAGTGCATGTTTATCGGCAAGTTTAGGAGATAAAGGGTTAATAATATATTGTTTGGGCCTGCAAATTTTCTCCAAATAGCAGATGTCCTCTGTTGAGTTGTATTCTTGCTATTCTTGCTATGTTTATAGCCAATAGTTCACCTATTTCTTCCTTGTGAAACAAGTGAAATGTTCATTGCTGTTCTGTAGTCACAACCTAAACAACTCAACCTTGTCACCAGGTCTTCTCGGTTAACGGTTCAATAATCTGGCAATTTTGCTGCACTTTTGATGTAATTTTTTGCACATCACAAAGTTCTTCCAAATTTGGTCAACAATAGCTGGTTATAATGAATTATGGGTAGGATTTTAGCCGATCAAAAATGGGGAAATATTTTGAACGGATAATAGTGTCACTTACACAATTCACCTTCAGTTGGCTCACACCAGAGATGGGTAATCCGTCTTGTAACTATATTTTTTTCCTTCTTAGTGTGAATTCGAGACGGATAACCATTTTAAGTTTGCATTGTCATGGATACACATTAGAATGATAAACCATGCCTTTGAAGCTCTCACACAGTTAGTCCAATCCGTTAAAAAGGCAGCCATTGCTTGATGTCAAGAAAAAGAAAACTTGAAAGCTCTAATTAATTACTTTGTTGAAAAGCTTTAAAGTTACCACTCTGCTTCTGAACCAACTCTTGAGGGGTTTTGAATCAAATAGTTTGCTGCTTGGGCAAGCCCTTAGACAGATTATACACATGAGATGTATAATTTGTCTTGAAAATCCAAAAACATGGAGAAACAGATGGATAACATCATATGAATTATCTGCCCAAATTGAACATAGTCCTGTTTTTCCATCAAGACAGATTATCCGTCTAAGAGTGTTGATTGACCATATTCCAGGATAGGAATAAAGGGAATTCATGAACTCTAAAAATCACTCATTTTGGCATTGCAATAGAGAGGAGAAGTGTGATGTCATGTTGCCACGGTAGCAAAACTTCTGGATCATTCAGAATAATAGAGAGCTTAAGCAATGACAACAGCGATGGCAAAGAGAACGGCAAAAAATCAATAGGTTTAGTTAGCAAAACAATAACTTTGCACATGCGTCACGGGTTTTTTTTTTAGCCATCATTGCACAACTGCGACATGAAACTTCCTAATTTCATGTGCCCGCTTCATGGAGTATGTGAACACAACACAAAATTTTCTTATTCTTTTTCTAAACTTAGATATGGTCCTCTTGGATTCAACCCCAGAAAATTTCACCAACATTTAACACAAAATGAAATTGAATAAGATCGATGAAGTTTGAAACAGTCTGAATTCACTTTTTTAGTGATGTTTTCAGTTTGTTGTCATCCATAACTTTTGCTACCGTGACAACAAGACATATTTAACTGCTTCTCCTCTCTATAGCTAAAAATCGTTATGAAATGAAGTATTGCGATGTCTGTACATGTAATTTTTAAGGGGCCTAAAAATCACAGTACAAGAAATTTGCAACAAAGCTTTTGCATATATATATATAATATATATTGATATATATTATATATATATATATATATATATATTTTTTTCTGGAATACGCTTTTGGAATTTATCAAATGCTCCCAAAGAGGGATTATCCATCTCTAGTGTGAAAAAGGCCAATGTTACTAAAATTAAATAATTTAACAAATATCATATTATTAATTTTTTTTGCAACAGAAAATGACATCTTTTGAGAAAAGCACCAAAAAAACTGTGAAGCTGAACATTGGAGGTGTCCATTTCAAGACTTCTCTATTAACCCTGACAAAGGACCCAGATTCAATGTTGGCATCCATGTTTTCTGGTCGATTTGAAGAGAATTTAGATGAAGATGGCTCATTCTTCATTGACCGGGACGGAGATCTCTTCAGGTAAACTGATTGGCTAAGTTTTAATTTGAATAATTTGATTCAAATATTGAGTGTGTGTGTCCAAGGGGTGGGGGGGGGGGGGGGGGGGGTTACTCCTGGGAATTCTTGGTGGGTGTGTCACACACGTTTCTCCAAATTCTGACCCTATTTCCGTCCAAAAAAAGTCATTATTCACACCCGTTTTCAGACCTGGCCTTCTTAAAATCCATTTCAAACTTGCGTATTTTAATTTCTTTCTTTCTTTCTTTAATTTAGTTGGAACTGAAATCATAAATATATTCATACACTCCCATAGTTCCCTCAAAAACTATACCCGATTCCAGGCCAAAATAGGCAAAGTCTATACCTGTTTTAACGGGTATAGACTTTGAAGAACAAAATGCTCCAAAACCCCCACCCTTTGGGGTACACACACCTATATGGCTTATATAGAGGAGTACCCCACCCCCACCCCCCCCCCCCCCCTTGGGTGTGTGTGTACTCGAACCTCAGATATGAGAGATTGGAACCCATATTTGAGTTGATGATGTCCTGGTCTGCCTAAATTATTAGACCTTATTCAGTAACAGATGAATTAAGAGTTTATTCAATCAATCAATCAAAATTCGATTCCTGACTTGCAGGTGCAGGGATAATTGAAGATTTGGATTTAGATTAGATTTGATTGAAATTTCAGGCAATTTTGGGGAATGCACAAACAACATAAATTATGTATTTGTATGTTCTCGGTAATTTAATAATCAGAAGCTACAAATGGTGTTGCTCTATTAAATGTTAATCAGTCAAACAATCAATCAATAATGCAACTCCATGTGCCCTCGACTACTGGTATAACAGTGAAACTCCTTAAGATGATCCAATCTTTTCTAGTGCCTTAATCTGATATTTTGATGCCGATCCTATTGTTTTGTTACTTATAACAAGGCATTAGAAGTAACTAAATTGATTTTTCAGCTTGTCCTCAGTTTAATGAATAGGAAATACCTATTTTTCAGAGGCTGTAACTCTTGGGTACATGCATATTGCTTTACCAGTTTACTGTGACATCCTAAAAGTGCAGCACCATTCTTGTTCTTGGTTAAGAGCAAACTATGTCGCATGGTGATGGGTGGCTTACCTTTTTAAACTCCATTAAATAATTTATGGCTCTCAGAGTTGACAAAAAAAATGCAATTTGGTTAGGGAGGAAAAGACAACAACATGTATACTACTACTGACTACTGGCTCTTTTTCAAAAGAACACAACACACAAAGGTCTTTAAAAGTAGATATTTCTCAAACAGTGACCATAAACCTTGGACCTGTTACCCCAACATTTGGTTGAGTTAAGATGTTGGAGTGGCAGGCCCAAGTTCAATTACCATCCAGACCAACACCCAGGATCTTCCTAATTGTAATAGTGCTGCATACATTTTTTTCACCCCTGCAAATGTCTAGACATTGTAGTCTGCTCAAAAGACTGTCTCATAGCAGATTTATCTGATGAGCGGTCGATGTCTCGGTCGACTGTCGATCGACATATAGGCCACTATGTCGGTCAAGAGTCGATCGAGTATCGTCCGAGTGTCGATCGAGAGTCGGTCGATATATCGGCCGAGTAGATCTGTCGACAGATCAACCGACAGTCGGTCGTGATAGCATCGGTAGTGTGTCGGCAATGTATCGGTGAATTGTCGGTCGGTATCGGTAAGGTATCGGTATTGAGAAAATGAACCAACACTCATCCTCCTTATAAGGGTATGAGGCCGCGGGCCAAAACTGATTTAGATTTGTTCTCTTTTGACCTCGGGAGTTACAATCGTGAAATGATTAATATCTCTGTCCGCACCTTAGATTTGACATATTGTCCTCTTTATGTCTGGCAAAAGGTACATACTCAACTATCTCCGCAATGGGGAGCTGTTGTGCTGTGAAGAGACTTTGAATAGGATAAAACGCCAACTTTTTGCTGAGGCACAGTTTTTTAATTTGGAAGGACTGATTGACAGGCTGTCCCCTGTGCCAAAAATATTCACAGAATCCTCAATAATAACCAGCCGTGACGAAGAGATTACCCTGCTATCCTGGATTACAGATTTGCCGGGCGATACCCGATGGCGTCTTTTGTACAAAGCAACCAGGGATGGCTGGAACCCAGCAAATTTTCATGAGAAGTGCGATGGAAAGTGTCCAACTCTTGTTGTCATCAAGAGTGACGACAATGTCTTCGGAGGTTATACAGACAAACCATGGTTCACACGTAAGTTATAAACGAAGTAAAAGTAATAACAACGTATTGTGTATTATCAGGGACATTTATCGACGTTTTCCTCCTAAATACATTGAACACAGTTTTCAGGCTACCCAGAGTGCTTTTAGATCTGTAGAAGTGAATTTTAAGGGGGTGGGGGTACAAAATTTGTATCTGTTCGGTCATCCTAGGGCAACCTTTGTCTTTTCAAATTAGGGCTTCAGTATTATTTTCCGGAAATTTTAAGGTGGCCCAACTGGATTTTTAGGGAGTATGCTGGCCCACTTTTAGCGTTTAATATGTCGGCATTAACGAGGATATCGGAAAAGATTACCACAGCTTTACTATATAAAGATTGAAATTTGTTATTATCGATGTTTTATTGACAACGGAGTTGTCGTTACGTTTTTTACTTGCCTTGGTATTTGTCGGTAACGGGGGAAAATAACGAGGTCTGAAAATGCAGTTTTATCTCATAGTGGTTTGATTCCATTTGAAACTGTACGAAAGCAGAGGGGGATTGCTTCGGCCAATAGCGAGAAAGAAGAATTTGATTAGCCTTGTCATTCGGTTTCTTTCTTATCAATTTTTTTTCTCATATTTCACCGTAATTTATAACCGCTTTAACTTTATTTTTTAAAAACTTGACAGTTTGACGATGACAGCACTGGGACAAATGAATTCAAACAAAGAGCTCACATCATTAATTCAGCAGTAATTATGCACCTCTAGTCACTTTCGCCATTGTAGTCTCCAGGGTTTAACCCCGATGATAATGGGAGAAGATGCGTAGTCAAAGAGTGCCACCTTTTTTCTCATAAACGTTGTTTAAGATGGTATATTCCCCCACAAAACAAGAAAACAAGGAGACCTAATAACAGGGAAATGGTCATATGTAACGATGATTGTCATCCTGCATGTAAATCAGTTTTAAAGAAATGGTTGCAATCTTTAAGAACACCAACTGTTTGGATGTCCCCCCCCCCCCCCCCCCACCCCCTCTCCAGAGAAGTTCTTGTAATGGGCTGTACTGGTCTCCCACCTAAAAGTAGTAACTTGTATATATAGGTATATAAAAAGACTTAGGATTTATTGGGTACGGAAACCCGTCATTTACAGTGGAACTTCGATATATTACGAACGTCTATATAACCAAGTCCTTGGTATAATTAACAATTATTCCTCGAGCCCGAATGGGCTCTGAGTCAATAGCTCATGAGGCCGAAGGCCTCATGGGTTATTGACTCAGAGGCAGTGAGGGCGAGAGGAATAATTGTTTTAGTAAAATCCAACTAGTTGGCAAAAAATATCGACGCAAAACAACTTTAGCTAGCAAAACGCGATCCAGCCGCCATTATTTTGGTTTTCAAAGTCGGCGCTTTTCGGTACTAGTGGGCTATAACATATAGCTCAACCAATCAGAAGGCAGCATTGATATAGACCACTAGTTGGATTTTACTAACGAACGATATTCTTCTTTCAAGTAATAGTAAAATATAATAAAAAGAACATGGATATAACGAAACCTTGTTGTTGTAGCGAACGTATTTTGCCAGTCCCTTGGCACTTCGTTATATCGAGGTTCTACTCTATGTGTTATTGTAAACTATTTTCAACTGTCTTGAAGCGACGCAGGTGATCTTGATTAATTTAAGTATTTTTAGAAGTTATTCATGAGAAATGCCGGGAGAATCAAAGTTGCTTAGTTATCAACCAAAACGCCTCTATAGGTATGTGATTAGGGTGCCTTTGTTATCAAAAGCAGTGTACGAAAGGGTAAGGGGAAGATCTGGGTAAGAGTTTGGACCTCTTGGCGAGTATACGATACGCGTTGATGGGGGAAGGAGGAAGGCAATTCAAACATGATTTGTTTTAAAACGGAGAAGTGATCGTGTGTTATCAATTTAAAACTGATACGTTGAAGTTGGGAATGCAGCAAAATGCTTCCAGATTGGGATTCACAAGATAGAGCGATTTTCGTATGACCTTGAAAAATGGTTTCCGTAAGTGTTTGTTATTTGTTTTATCAGCCAATGGATGGAAAGAACAAAACATGGACTCTTCGTTTTCCCGCCAAAGAAACCCTAATATGGAGAAGGCATTGTTCGATTGACCAATCGTGTTGCAGTATGACGTCAAAGCAATTTCTAGAAAGTTCTTCGGGCATGA
The DNA here is from genome assembly GCA_038088405.1 of Porites divaricata. Classification (NCBI taxonomy): domain Eukaryota; kingdom Metazoa; phylum Cnidaria; class Anthozoa; order Scleractinia; family Poritidae; genus Porites; species Porites divaricata. The sequence continues at coordinate 7,407,583 of JBBMOI010000012.1, forward strand.
AGTTTGTTTACCCGAGCGTTCGCTTAGCCAACCAAAACCCAGGTGCGTTTGTCTCCGTTCGATAAACCAATCAAATCGCTCTATTTCCGTTCGTTTGTTGTTTCTGTTTTGTTCGCGCGTTTTCATTTCAAGGTCATACGAAAATCGCTCTAACAACTGCACTACACCCAAAGGGGGCCGATTTTGCATTTTCACCCTCAACCCCCCCTCTCCCCACCCCCCTCCTCTTTGATATCCCTTTCTGAATACACAGGCTTAAGTGTCCAAAACGTTTTCTAAAACCAGATGGAGTCTTGCCATTTTTTAACCTTAGTTTTAACTTTATTTTCTGAAATTATTGACCTTGAACATGTTTTCTTTTTTATTCGTTCCTTAAACTTTTAGCTTCCGAGCCCAGAGTTTGGATTTCATGTCCGTCGTCTTTTCTGTTCAGTTTACACAGTCCAAAGGGGTTTTCTCCTAAGAAAATATATCCAAATCCTTGTGATGACGATGATATAGTAGTTGGAGGAATGGTGTGTGGCTCTTCTAAGGGACCGACCTTTGGATCTAAAACAAGAAGCGACATTGCAACACTGTGCTCTAAAGGAAATCCTAGATTTGGCGCGACGGGTTTTGGATCTGGCTTCGGAGCCTCGCTTAACAATGAATATCTATTTGTTGGTAGTCGCTATTTTTTAACGGCTGATGTGGAAGCCTTCGGTCTCCTAAAGTAATTGAGGGAATCTTAGCTGTCTGGTTTTTGTGTGGTCCCGCAATCAAGTAAGGTTCCGTCCACACTTATCCGGATCGCTCATCAATGTGGATAAATTTGAGAACGCTGGTGGCATTTTAGTGTGGTTAAAAACATGCATTTTGAAAACGAAACTGTTTGTAAATGCTTACGTCTCGATGGTCTTGTGGTGTCTTTGGCAATGTCGCGTTTCCAAATTTATCCTCATCAGCGCGGAAGGAAAACATTCTGTGGGCGTTATATGTCATTTCATTTTATTTCTTCCTGTTAAGTATATTCGGATTAGTGTGGACTGATGGTTTTTATTTTGATTCGCCCTACGGGCTTGTCAAAATAAAGCACATAGACCTCTTTCATAATGACAGCTTACTGATGTATTCTTTTATATGTCTGATAATTAGCCTTTCTGACCTCGTTTGAAAGTAAGAATTCTTTTGTATTTTTCACATGCTAACGAGGTCGGAAAGGCTAATTATCATACATATCAACGTGCTAAGAAAGTCGTGTCCGATAGCCCGGGGCTAGTGGATTCTGCAATTGGGCCAATGAATGCTGTTCTTAACTTGCCCAAAGGGCAAGTGAAGTTTCTTGGGAAATTCAAATTACAGAAGAACTGTAATCAATGCGGCTCATCAAATTTTTTTGGGGGGGCTACTTAAAAGATTCTTGGGCTTTCTTTGCTCCCTGCAAAGAAAATAGGCCGTCATTATGAAAGAGGTCTATTTCGTCGCAATATTCAGCGATACTTCATGTAAGTTGCCGTGATCCTATGCTGATGGTTTGTCGAATTGCACTCTGGGAGTGTTGTGGGGGCAATTTTGACCCATTTTTCTGCCTAGCCTGGTTAAGAGCCAAAAAACGTACAGTTGAACCTCCATTAAGCGGCCACCCTCGGGGTACCGGCAAGTGGCCGCTAAATGGAGATTGGCCGCTCACTCAATAGAGGTTCGTCATAAATTAGCATAATCTTTAGCAGAAACATCACCTTCCTTTGAAACAAATACGCGACGTGAGAAGTATCACTGGTCCATTATCGGTCGTCATCATCAATCTGGGACTGAATTTCCCTTCATCATGTTCTTGAAATGAAGCCAAACTAAAAGTATCAAGAGCTTGATGGCCGCTTTATAGAGGTGACATCAATGGGAGAACTCTCGTTGGGATGGCCAAAAGGTGGCCGCGGCTGCTTAATGCAGATGTGATTTCCTATTACTTTCTGCAATTATTTCGGGACTTTAATAGATTGTGGCCGCTTAATGGAGGTTCCACTGTAGAACAGTCACCAGAACAGTCTCATGGTGCATTTTGCCACCCGACTGACCCAAACTCACGTAAGGTAATCTGAATTGCGGAATCAGGGTAATTTCTGCTTGTGGAATCCGGAATCCTTTGCTGTGGAATTCGTTATTCAGCTCAAGGAATCCAAAATACAGCTTACGATTGCAATCCGCAATCCAAATTTCACTGACAAGGAATCCGGGTTCCAGTAACTGGAATCCATCTAAGACTGTCTTGAATTAACTTACATCCTGAACGTCGTTGTCGGACATTTTGCTCTATTCATTAGCATGCAAACTATCGGGGAAGAAACAAAACAAATCATTAGCAAACCATGCTACTTCCTCATGAGGGTATTGGATTTTCCACTGCGAATTTGCCTAACATTGAGGTAAGAGGTGCGGAGTGGGGGGATTTGGCTGATGTCAAGGTTTCTATATAGGTATTTATTATAATTACATTTATGATTATCGAAAATAGAGCGCTGTGATTGGCTAGGAACTTCGCTCTATCCCGCTATAATCACCGCGCGGTGATTATAGCATAGAAGGCTAGCATTTTTCAAAATGGCAGCCAGATTTTTGGATGTTTCGGGGTCGGAAATTGATCAATGTAATTATACTAAAACAATTACTCGCCTCAGGCGACGTGAATATTGGCGAATAGTCACCTCGACCTCGTCTCGGTGACTATTCGCCGATGTTCACGTCACCTTCGGAGACTAATTGTTAAATAATAGTATGATCTTATTGTTACGAAAAACTACATTGCGTGACTAGCGTGACTTTCTAGAAGCTTCGCGAGAGTTCATAGTTTGTTTATTTTAGGATCTTGTGTCAGTGTTTCTAAAGTAGGATATTTTGTAATCTTTTTGTAATCTTTCTATAATTAGACTATTTAGAAACTTCTAGAATATTATTGTAAACGTATATAAGTAAACGATTTCGAGTGAAGTTTTAACTAGTTTACCACAAGCGAAGAGAGTTTGACGATCAGCCGTGTGTAGTCAAGTGTGACTGAAGCAGTGTTTATCAAGTTGGCAGAGGCCGTGTGATTTTATTGAAGTTGGCGGAGGCCGTGTAAGTTTATCGAGTTAAGTGCTGTTGTGGAGTTTTACTTCGTGGAAACTACGTTCATTTTTGGAATAAATCTTCTTGTTGCTGTTCCGACAACCCTGCGTTCAGTTTAGTTTGCAAGCTACCCGTCCTCTAAAAGATTACCCGCGTAACACTTATCATCTAGTGTATGTGAAAAGTAGACCTGCTAGAGTCAGTCATTTACTGTCAGATGCACAGCATCAGTTATCACAGTAGAACGTTTCCAACAACAATTTTACGAACTTCATGGGCTAATTCTCTATATATACATATAAAATATGCTTGTATTCTATGATTATGTAACTAAAGAATGCATCAGCCTGAAATATCGAAATCCGCCAGACACCTTAATGCCGGTTTTTACTCTATTTTAATTAAGCTTAAAAGCGGAACTCCCGTTAACATCTTATATTTTACTCGAAACAGTAATCTTCTAATCATAGTGATGAGCGGTTCAAAAAACTACTAAACTTTAAGTAAATAATGTTTTAATGCGACCTTCTGGCAGCTACCTTGTTGTTGAATAATCAAGCCAACCTATGAGCAATCCATTGTCACCCTGCATTGTGAATCCGCAATATACCCGATGGTGGAAATGACATGAATTGAAAATATAAGAAATAATCATATTTTGAGCTGCGGATAAAGAAATGAAAGTGAATATGATGTTTACAGTAGAATGAACAACTTGAGCGGTTGAAAAAGAACTCTTTTGGAAGAATTATTTTGCTCAATGGATAGAGCGTTGAGTCCGGTCATCGCAAAGGTTAGGGTTCCGGGCCAAGCCTGAATTTTCCAGGTTGTTTTTCAAGCGCTTAGGTTGTTCTTTCTTTCATGTCTTAATCCACAGTTCAAAATATGATTCATTTAATATGTTTTTAATTAATATTGATAAGGCTAATTTGTGTTGTCTTTTTTCAAAATTTAACTCCGGGATACAGCGTACAGTAAAAACGGGCGAGTAAGAACCTGCATTTTCCCAAGTTCGCCAAAACAGGTTGTTACATATTTATTAAATAGTAATTAGCACAAAATCTTAGTCTATTTACTAGGTTCTTAATAGGTTCTTATTTTCTGTAGAAAAAATATATTGTAGCTAAGAGTATTTAGTGGTATTCAGCTTATTCCGTACATAACATCTGTATTCCGATACAATGCACTTGGAGTAGAATAGAACTAAGTCCCTGTTTTTGTGTGGAGGGCGCCTAACTGGCAAATTTTAACCTACTATCATGAGTCCGAAATTTTCCCTTTGTTGTCTTTTTGCCATGAAACGAGAACGGGGCCCGCCCCTTCCCTCCCCCTCCCACCCTTCTTAGTGTCTTTCAGTCGTTACGGCCACAAGAAAATATATTTTAAGGAGAGAAAAATGTGGATAGTACAAGTTGTATAATTTTTGCGATGTAAATGACGTAAACTCCGCATTTGGAGTCATGGAGGGTGAGGTAACGTTCAGACTGTCCATTTTGCTACTTCCGGTAATTTGAAGTAACTTAACTGGAAAATTATAGCCGAGACAAACAAACGGACTCTGGGTGTTAGAAAGATTTTAAAAAAATGGCTATAAGGTAATAATATTTGGCTGTTTTTCAAGTTTCGAACACTTTTGCCCGCAGCTAGGAAAAAAAAAAACACTAAAAATTACGGGCACGCAGGGCGAAAACAAGCACGGTGACCCCATCTTTTCTGTTGTAGTTTGTCAGTATTCTATACATGGTTATGAGTGCGAAGCTTTAAATTAAAGGGAATTACCTTAAATTGGATTTTTTTTGTTGCTCCTAGGGCGCATGGTATAACCTGTTGGTACTGCTCCATATATGTGATTTATGCTATATTGCGTTTTGTTTTGATATATTTCTTTCTCATACCAAAAATTTTAAAATTCAGTGATGTGGAAAGTAGTACCCTTCTCTGTATTGCAATATTGAATTAAGCTTATTTCATTTAGCATCACACTGTTTCCATTCAATAGGACCATTGCATGAATCTGTCATGGATTTAAACGCTGGCTACATGACCATACCTTGAGGTAAGATGTCTCTTTTTTCTTCTTTTTGTTGAATACGAAATTCTTTTGCTTAAAAATAGCCTGTCTGTGTGTAGTTTATAATTGTAAAACTTAACATTTATCGCTGTTTGGTTTCGTGTTTGACTATTCTTCCTCAATTTGTTGGGCACAGTGCTTTTGTCAAGTGATTTATCTGCGAACCAAAAAAATATGTGTATTCGTCTAAAAAAAAAGAAGAAAGAAAGAATGATTTAAAGAAAAGAAAGGAAAATGATCAAACGGTTAGTGTAATAAAAAATAAAAAAGGTCAGTTTTTTAGTAGAAGAACAAAATTCCTGTCGCTTTACGTTTCAGCGAAGAGTAGTAAGTCATTTGACTTTGTAATTACGGGCAACGAACGAAATAAAATTGGGGAGAAAGCGACATTTAATTTAAGATGGGGTTAATAATGACGTTGATTATCCAGTAACAACAGTCCGGCTTTTATGATCCGTAGAGCAATTAGATTCTGTCAAATTATCACGGGTTTTCTGGATTAAAATAAAGAAGGAATAATAGAATAAGAAGATCTTTTCCTCAACGCCTGATCTTTGAATCTGTTCTTGCTAAAACTCCTACTGAGTGTGATTACTCAGATCGAACAATTAACGCCGTGTCGCTATATAAGTTAAAAAGAAACGGTTTTTTTGGGTGACCATTAAGGAAAAAAGGGGTTAAGTAAATTGCATGATCGCTCACTAGCAAATTTTGTTCGAAGAACAATGTCATTAGTTAGTGTTAATCCAAGCATAGTTAATACATAGCATACTTAACAATCAACAAAATTAATGTCATACAAGTTGTCTCATTATTACTAGAATTTTAACTGCCTTTAAAATTACGTTCCTGTTAATTTGCACATCGTGAAATAAAGGTAAAAAAATTTTTCATCAATATTGTCCAATTTAAAAGTTGGTTGTTAATTAATTGGCAATCCATTAATGGATGATGCCAATATAATTACTCTTTTCAAGAGGTTGCAAACAATGGCAATCTTGCAATATTAAAAGAGATACACCGTAAACGTATTTACAAAATTGTTCTAATTTTAACTGCGTAAGAAATTTAATCAATCAAAACGCGGATCTGAAGTCTCACTAATTTTCTCAGAAGGCCTCCGGAAAAAAATATAAAACCTTCTGTTGATGCTACGTCATGACGAACCATAACTTTCACATTCATTCAATACAGGCTTATAAATAGCAAATCCAAATCGATTGCCATCGCTCGTTTTAGCTAATTGAAGAAACGGTATCGGACTTATGTCAGGAACAAAGACGCGCTTACTAGACTTTTAAGAAAGCATAAACCATGCCATTAGCGAGTGACGTAACACAGGCATGTGCTTTTTTTAAATCTTGTAATTGTTTTTTTTTGTTCTTTTTTAATGATCATTATTATTTCTTTGCTTCCCTAGAAACTGTGACATCTCATTATTGAATTAGTCAATTCATTAAACATGGTTTCGCCCCAGTTCTTTATTCCAAAGCACTCTAAAAATTCCAAATAAGAGATAATTTAAAGTTGGTACCGCCCTCACCGAAAATAAAATTTTTCAAAATTACCATAAACACCGTTGTAACAATATTTTTATCAAAAAGTACATATTCGAATATTCTAATTTGCCTGTACGATAAGTACTTTCAATTACATGAGAGAATGAAAGAAATTGTGAACTGGTCAGGACACATTCAAACGAGTAGCTATGAACAGTTTTTTCCTTTGGGAAGATTTTATGGTTATAGAAAAGAAAAAGGTTTGATATTAAAATTTCGGAAGAAGGCGCAACCATCCGAGGATTTTAAATGTACGTTCTGTATTGCAACTTATCCGTGATGTTGGATTATCTCTCAGAACAAAGCGCTGCTTCTGTAGGCAATTTATGGTGTAAGAACTGGGGGCAATTGAATAATAGTTGCGAAACGACTTATAAGGGAGCGAAAAAATACAGTGGAACCTCGACACAACGAACCTCTGTATAACGAAGTCTTCGGTTCAACGAGCGATATTTTTTCCCCAGTAAAGAGAAAAAATAAATGGACAAGAACCTCGATATAACGAACCTCGTATAGCGAACAAATTTTACCATTCTCTTCGCCCTTCGTTATATCGAGGTTGCGTTGTAGTAAAGAACGGTTAAAACTGTTGATTTTAATTGAAAGAGTGCGAAACGTTAACTTTAGTAGAAATGATATTGGTTACTATCCGTATTGCAATGGTCGCTGTTCACGTGGATTATGAGAAAATAGGAGCCAGTAAACAACATTTTCCCGCGTTTACCTTTGCTTTAACTCGCTGGAAAAAGATGATTATCATACTAGTTATAGCTAATCGCTAACTGCCAACGAGCAAAGATTTTACCTATTATACGCGCGCGCTGTTTACTTTGTTTAGAAATGTCATTGATTGCCGTAATTTACGAGAAATAGTTTGAACTCAATTCGGTTACATAAGCGAAAATTACCCTGAAAATAGTGAACTTAACTGTTCTACTGCATAAAAAGTTTGAAATCCCGACTTTACATAGCATACGTTTTCGCGATATTGAAGTTCGTGTTTTTGTCCGAAGTTGCGCACAGGTCATTTAGTGGTCTTAGGGGGAGTTTACATGACACCGGGGCGACTTTCGCCCCGGAGCCGGAGCGAGTTCATTTTGGTTACCTCTCATGGCTCTATATTTGTTTACATGATACCACCACAAAATATCATGCCGGCGCGAGTCACCCCGGCGTGAGTTCACCCCAGTTCTGGTACCGGGGCGAGAATTTCACTCCGGTACGAAATCTCTCAACGGTATCATATAAACGCGAAACGACCACTCGTTTTGGAATAAAATCGGTCTGCCGGTAGACTAGAACGGGTAGCGCATGCGTAATGTTTGCGATTTTGAATCACACGTGTGTTTTATCAACATGAAGTGTACCTTCAAATAGCGAGATATGAAATGGCCCAGTCATCATGTAAACGCGATACGAAATCAAAAATTCATCCTGGTATGAAACTCGCGCCGGTGCGAGTTTTCTCATGTAGACACCCCCTTATAAGCCAACTTAGAATCCTCGAGAAATCGTAAGTCCGCGAGGCTTCTCGTTGGTAATTACTACAAAATGGAGGGCATAATGAAATAGAAATAACTTACATATATATTGATTTATTTTTATTATTACCAAAAAAGATTGTCACTTTTTTGTTTTTTTGTTTTTTTTTTTTTTCACTTTGAGAAGTAGTGCCTTCTCTCTTTAGGAGAATCCCTGGATATCATATTTGACTACTTCCTTTCGACTTTGAAACAATTGCTGGCTGTTTTTAAAGTGACAGATGTATTCAAAGAAGTTTTATTCCTTCGATCCTCGAAACTCTCGAACTCAACAAAATGGTGACTCTCGCTCCACCCGTGGCTCAAGCCAAGCTACATTCACAAAAAGCCCGTACGAACCTGTTGAAGGTAAAATTGATAGAGAGAACCACACAATGAAGGAAGATACAAGGAGTATATCGGAGAATGTTACGAAGTCGGTTGTCACTAGAAATGTCATCGACAGGAGATCAAGCTCGTCCTATACAACACGAGAAGACATCAAAGCAATTAAGACACGAGATTTGAAAGGTATCACAAATACATTTAAAGGTACCTCAAAGTTTGACTCAACAGGACCTTGCGATTCTCATGAAAATTCAAAGTACAGTCCTATCGGTTCGTTTTACTCTTCTTACTCAAGAGATGAAGACCTCAGCAAAGCTGCAGCTTCCAATACACCAGTTATGGATAACGAGAAGGTTATATCTTCTTTCTATCGATCCGAAGGCGACAAACAAACATCCGACCACCAAAAAAGATCAGAGGGAAAAGACAGAGTTTCGGCAGGTGCCTCTAAATATACAGAATGGTCATCTGAACTGGAACTGAAAAAGAGAGAAGACAGTTCGGTTTCTAGTAAGGAAGATTGGTCTGATCCTCTCAGCCGTAGACGTTCTTTGGAGAGGCACCGCAGTAAAGGCGATGAACCTTGTGATAGTAACTATGAAGATTTTCAAAGGATCGGTCTGGAGGATGTAAATATTTTGAGGAGGGCTCTAGAAAGAAAGCAAGCTTCTAACTCCTTTGAAAGGGAAAAACTCTCAAAAAGAATCTCCGAAGATGAGCGCAGTGATCCCTCAAAATATACCTCAAGTACATATTTACTTCTATCCAACAAATGGAAAGACAAAGACTCAGCGTCATCAGCTCTAACTGAGGATAGTTCCAACACCAGATACAATGATGATGCTGTACAATTATCAAGGAGCCCAGCAAGACGTTCTTTATCTTCAGAAGCCCTTGACAACAAGGCAAGGGGCAGACTGGGAATTTACCGAGAACTGCCAGGACGAGAGGAGTTTTATTCTTACACTGCAAAGAAAAGATCTCACGAAGACGACGAAGTGCTGCAAAAAAGAAGAGGCAGTAGATCTCTAGATAGGGATGAGCGAAGGGTGCAAGATTATATGGACGAAAGGAAGGCTGGAAAACGTGATTTGCTCTCCAGGGTGCGAAGCAAGTCTTCGGGCCATCTGAGCTCTTTCGATAATGAAATTGATGGTGCCATAAACCAAAATCGGTCACGACCTCATTCTCTTGATCGCCGTAGAGGCACTGAACGTGATCGATTTCGTACAGGTGATGTAGGAAGCGCAATTGATTTTGGCTCATTAAATGCGCGGGCATATATGCCAAGGAAAGAGTCAGCAACCCATGAGAAGCTGAAACAGGATATCGCAAGGCTAAAAGCAGAAACAGAGTCTCTTCCTATGAAAAATGATTGTACATTTACACCCAAATTGCATAGTAGGGAGCCTTCAGTTAAGGAAAAGCTTAAAGAAGACATCGCAAAACTCAAAACAGAAACTCTGACACGAGAGCACATCAAGCCTTACATCCCGCCACCATCCTCAAGAGTAGAGTCCAAGGATGTTTCATCAAGGTGGAAAAGCCGTGAGCCTTCAATTCAAGACAAGTTAAAGGATGACATCGCCAAGCTTAGGGCTAAAACAAGAGATTTCCCGTCTTTCTCCAGAAGAGCTTCAGATACTTTGGCACACCGTTACTATAAGGATGATGAGGAGAGGAACGTTCATCGCAGTGAACTGAGGCATTTTCAGTTATCGAAGAAAGATGGGGAAATTTTCAAGGACGAGTTAGAACGTAAAGAAACGCATCGATCCGACGATCGCATAGACCGTAAATACGGTTACAACACTCACATAGATTGCGACTTAAATACTAACGACAGCTCATATAGACCGGATGGGCGCACCGAAGCTGAGAGAAACCCTAAAGATGGTTCTTCTCCTAAAACTTTAGCAACAACAACCCACGATGATAATGTCTCTTCCTTGCAGCGTTTTGGTGAAAAGAACCCATTAGGGTACTTTCCAAGAGCAGCAGATTATGAGTGGCCACCAAGAGAAGAAAGAAGTCTTAACCAGAGAGGAGTGTCTTGGATCTCCCCTGGAAACTCGTGGGGTGACGCTACGCAAAGTGACAGGGAAACAAGATCTGGAGCCACTCAAGGATATGCAACAAAGCGTGTTTTTAAGGCTGATTCAACTGTATCCATGAAGTCCACAAAGAATGGTGATGGTCCGAGCTCTGTCACAGGATTTTTCCACGGTAGTGTTTCCGAAGAAGATCAATCTGCTTTTTACTCTAAGGGGACGAGAGATGAAGATGTTGGTAACTTCAGGGAGCCATTTAAGCGACGTGAAACTTTCAGACCAACAGAAGTTTATGGAACAACAGAGCCTCGAGGGTCAGATTCCTCGATACCGCCAGAGCCAACCAGGGAATATGAGCCCTATGCACGGTATCTTCCCCTAGTAGAAGAGCCAGAAGGTTCCAGAAAAACTGAATCCATCAGATTTAAAAGTCCACCAAAAACAACAGTGCGACCAGGGGAAGCCATACCTTTGTCTCCTCCAGATCACGATTCTGTTTCTAGTCAACGAGAAGATTTCAATTTACCTTTAAAGAAGTGTAGTGATTTTAGTACCCGGAAAGAGGTAGAGAACACAGAGATAGATGTACTCTCCGACCACCACCTGGCAAGTCGGGAATTTGTGACGAGAAAAATGTTGAATAAAGATTCCATAATTTCTCCTGAAGGTGGTGCAGTTGACAGCGACCCATCCATTTCTAGGTTGGAAACCTTGAGACGATTGCCTGGCAAAAATGTCTCGTCTAGACGCACAAGCATAAGGAACGAAATTTTAGCACACGATGACCGTAAGAGTCCTTCTCGAGAGGAGGTCGTCGACATAGTAGAAGTGTACAAGGAAAGAAAACCGTCAGCCATGCTCGCACTTAGGAAGAAAATTGAGGAACTCAAAAATAAGGTTGATAAACTGGATGACTCAAGATCTCGAAGCAAGCTGGAAAAGTATGTTCATCAACACTCCGAAAAGAAGCCGGGTGTTAAAATTAAGGACCCAGTCCATATTCCTAGATATCAGCCTCGATCTGCACGCTTACCAGAGAGAGATTATAAACCTGATCCTACAGAAGCATATCCCACCGGTGCTGTAAGTATGAATGATAACAGTCTCTAGTGGCGAGATACTAAAAGGAGACTTTCCTACTACAAAATATCCACTTAGAATTCTCATTGCCCCACCTGCCTCTATACGAACATAATCTTTGATAAAGAAATGTGTCCGGTAAAAAATGCTTTGTGACAACAGTTTTAAAAAACTCTGATCGTGATCCTCTCACTGGATGCCATGCAATGAGCTATAGGATAATCTACAGACATCATTTTTATCCAAAAGAAGCCATTTTTTACTAAGAGCGAGCCCCTTTACAACAGCAAACTGTGAACGGTAGTGATATACTGACATTAGAGGTAATCCTTTCTGTACCCTTATCTTAGAATATACAGCTGTAAGTGACTTTTGTAATATTATTAATAAACTGTTTTTCTGCAGAGCATCGACGATACGTCGGAAACAACCAGGCGTCAAATCAGTAGGCAAACAAGCGTGGCAAGTACCATGCAACGAATGACTAGCATACGTGAGGAGGATTTAACAACCATGATTATCCCAGATGTAGCTAGCAGAGAAGATGATGGTCAAATCGAGGAAAAGCCTGCATTGCGTGATGCTCAGACAATGACTGCTCCAGACATTCAAGAGCAAGTTGGACTGGACAAAATCCGACGACTGGATTCCTCTACTACAGATGTTGCTGAGGAACCCGACCAGATTGACGAATTAAGAGGCGTTCCTTTTGATCATAGTGCGTCATTACCTGATATTCCACAGGTAGCAAACCATTTTGCTCAAAAGATAAATAAATAAGTAAATAGATAAATAGTAATTAAGTAAATAAAGCCCACATTTTTCGTTCTCTTAATGTGCATTTGGTGTCCCAGGAAATAAAAAAAAAATCTGTCTGCAGATTCGTTATTGTTGTGAGTTGCACAATGCCAATTGGACTAAAGAGAGTCGAACGCCTGTAGAAATTCCATGCTCATGACGTGTCACTACCCAGATGTGGGTAGTACTTCTGACTGATCATGCCGCGAGGTATATTTACTTCAACCAATCAGAAGCACTACCCAGATCTGGGTATTGACTCGTCATCAGTATGGAATTTTTGCGTTCATTCCTCAGACGTCATTTCGCGGAGAAACAAGTGGAGGCGTCGCGAAATGTCGGCTGCTTTCTCAGGCTATAAAAATAAATCCTTTTAGTAAAATTCAACTAGTGGTCTATTATCAATGCTGCGTTCTGATTGGTTGAGCTACTACTAGGCTATATGTTATAGCCCACTCCACTAGTAGCGAAAAGCGAGGGCTTTTTGGCTGCAAAAAAGGATTAAAGTCTAGCTTTAACTAGCTAAAATTCTTTCATTCTCGATATTTTTGACCAACTAGTTGGATTTTACTAATTCAAAACAATTATTCCTCTCGCCCTCATGGCCTCTGAGTTAACAGCCCATGAGGCCGAAGGCCGAATGGGTTATTGACTCCGAGTCCATTCGGGCTCGAGGAATAATTGTTAAATAGCTTCTATTAATGCGATTTATGTACAGCTATTTCGAGAAAGGTTGTCGGAAAAATGTGCGCGCGACAATCCCGAAAGGTAATGTGGGATATGATCAATACGCTGTTCCTGACGACTGCAGCTGTCGAACCTACTTTTGTTGCTTTCCATTAGCAGTCGCGAACATATGTCCGTGGCCTCTCGCGCAATTCTTTCAAATTTCTTTGGAGAACAGGGCAGACAAAACCACCCACAATACCTTTCGGGATTGTCGCGTGCACTTTTTCCGACAACCTTTCTCGAAACAGCTGTATACAGTGGAATCCTGCCTTACTGCCACCTCGGTCACCTCGTTATTACGGGCACTTTTTTGGCCGCCCGGCAAAGAAGACCATACATTTTCTTGTAAAGAAAGCCTCGTTAATACAGTCGCCTCGTCATAACAGACAAATTTGTTTTGGCCCATTGGTGACCGTATTAACGGGGCTCCACTGTACATGGATTTACGCGAAGGTCACGGGGCCGACTATCCTTAAGGACCCGGTCCTCAGGGTTCTTCCCCCAACAGCAGAAATTAAATCGCTGTCATAACCACGAAGATCATTTCTTCATATAATAAAACTACTAACTTGAACAGGTTGACGATAGAAGCGATACGACGAACAGTGGCACGGCTATAATCCACATAGATTCACAGCAGCAACCCTTATCACCTCAGGTGGATAAAAATACATGGTGGGATGCTTTCACAGCCGAGGACGTCGATCGGTTACTTCAGTTGGAGAGCCGAAACAATTTCAACGGTTACACCAGCGCTTATACTGCGGAGGATATGGATAAATTGCTACATTTGGGACCAATGAGAAGGCGGAGCTTCCGTCGAGGATCTTATGACAGAAGGTTGTAATAGTTGTTTGTCACTTTTTGAAAGCTTCGCGCGGTGACGCTGTCGCGTTCGCAATTTCTTGCCTTCAGGATTTTCAATCCTTTTGGGTTTGGGGTTTTAGATGCATGTTATTTTGTCCACGGAGGAAGAGAAAAAAATCATCACGGAGAAGTAGCGAATTTTTGAATAGACGACTTGATTGAAGTCCCTTGCAGCTGTACCATTGTAACTCATACCTACCTTTTAATAGTGGGGATTGTAATCCAATATTTACCTCCATACGTCGCCCTCCATACAAAGTTTGCTGTTTGCTGTCGTTGTTTCTGTTGTTGTTTCTGTGTTTGACTTCCAAAGAAGATTCCAGGGCATGATGCAGTGATTAATAAATTTTTACCCTTGCAAGTATGTTATAGACGTTAGCGGGCAATCCAGAATTCTCTTATTCCGTTCTTTTTTTTTTTATATATCACAGTTCGCTCAGACGACACTCTCGTCGATCTAAAGATGATGTCGTGGACGTCCATGTGAGAGTTCGCGCAAAGCAAGAGAAACGAAGACGTCCCCGGTACATCATTGCACAAGCTGCTCCAGAAGAAAAAGCCATAGTGCTGCGAGACACAAAGGAGAATGCTGATCCACATATAAGGAAGATAAAGGTTGACGACGTTTATGGTGCTGATGCTGTCAGGGTCGAAAATGGGGTGGTCAAAATCAAAGTGGGAGATTTAACTACTCGGGGAAGGTGAGGATAAATCTTTGCGTCGTAAAGGTTTCGTAAAGTGAACATTCTGTGTGTTTTAATATAAAACGGTTTGAAATTTAAAGACATCAGAACCATTCGACTTATATTAAACTTCGCACTGTCTTATCGAAACTGTGATATTGTATTTTCCTTTTCTGTAGGAAAGCTTGGGCAAGGATTTTGCAAAAGAACGACCGAATAGTGGAGGTAAGTTTGCTCAGTATTGGCCTAATTTTTTCACTTCTTGTTAACTATATAACTGTCAATTCATTTATCTGATATAACAAATACTCTAGCCCGCTATTACTCAGTAGCAATAAACCAAGTACCTTGACGCTAGTGTCTAGTTGCACATCGTGGGTAAATCAGATCATGATCTCTCAGCGTACCTTTTCATAAATGAAAGCCATAGAAAGGTGACTGATCTTCTTGTTGATTTAATTTGAACAAAAAACCTAGCATAGAAAAAACGTCACTGAGTCGTAGTCAACAATTACCGGCATCCTATAAACAATTTATTGACGAACTAGAGCAAGAAGACCGTTATAATTGTGAAAAAGTGACGAAAGGCAACCAATAACATCACGGTCAGCACTTTTTAACATCTGTCGAAAGGCCCTTGGACACCTTATGAAGTTTACACAACGTAGTATTCCTTATCGTTTTGGATTAGCCGGTTAAGCATTGCCTTTACTGATTAGGATTAAGCACTTCCTTTACTGATTAGGGTTAAGCACTGTTTCGAAACTGGTTAGGTTCTTTTTTTGGGTTGGGGTTGATGCTATGTGTACTTTAATCTACCTTGTGTAAACTTCATAAGGTGTCCAAGGGCCTTTCGACGGATGGTAACGAGTGCTGACCCTCACATCACGGCTGGAGTGACTGATAACCAATAACATTGCGACTAAATTCGCTGGCGTAATCTGCAGAGATGACTACCGCAGGGGTTGTCGAAACGTCAGTTACTGTCAACAACAGTCCGATTCAGGATTACATTCACCCAGATGATCATGTATTCCACTTACTTATGAGAGAACCTAGCGCTGGCTGACCATTAAATATTTCTTATTTTTTTAGTCGGATGGTACGGTAACTATTCCCATCAACCGCGATGAATACGAAGACGGCGTCTACTACACAAACTATTACGAAGAACAGAACCAAGATGGCGCTGTGCGAGTACCAATCAGATTCAAGATACAAGAAGACAACAGGTACAACACTAAGGCGCTTCACGTCACCAAGGAGATAAAAAGGCATGGCAGTATGAAGCGGAGAAGAAGGGCTGCTGGGAGTAGAGCTTACATTGTGGGCGCACGGTATTACCATGGTAACAAGCTAATGTCCACTGTCCTTGGGTATGAGTCTCGTGGACAACAACAGCGCACAGTTTTGAGAGCGCTACGAGGCAGTTCAAAGGTTAGTTTGCAGTTATCTGTGAGCTGTATTCACAACACAGTAAAATGACCGTTGTTTTATATTTTGTCCAAAATAAAGCCAAGTTGTTCCCAACGTGTATGGTCGTGCTTGAGTCATTATAAAAATTTGAGGTAGACCGAACCACTCCTAAGCGATTACCTAACCGATTTTCGCCACATTCAAACATAATAACTTCAAACTTTTAGGTAAAAGACTGCACCTATTTTCTTCTTGCTTTATTTGCATTTTTAAGGTTGCTGGAAATGAAATTGTTGTTAGACGCAATCAGCCCTACACTGTCCCAATGTACACAATCCAGAGGATGCATGAAGGGTACAGAACCACCAGGCAGGCTTCTTCGTATCAGGACGAAGGAGGTAACATGGTCATAACAGTAAACGCCGTGCCTGCTCGACGACCAAGGCTAAGCTTGCAAAAACCTGGAAAGACCTTATTCCAGTCTTCTGGAATGCTTACGTCAAATTCCGATTATGGCAATGCCAGAGCTCCACAGGGTACCCTAGCCATGACACCGAATTTCGCCGTAAGTACACTTTCTAGAGGAACAACCAATCCCGATGGGTACACTGTGCACTCTATCTCAGGTGGAGAGGGCACTTCATATATCGTCACTGATCCGTCCGATTCATACCGACGCAGGTCCTCTGGCTCAACTGACACCAGTCGCTTTCACTCGACCACTAAATTGTCCAGCACTCCTATAATTGTTCCTTATGAAGGTGATGTTCAACCAAGTAGCGGAACAGGGAGGCGCATCGACATTGTAGCCGATCCGTCAAGTTTTATCCATGGACTTAGCTCCAGGAAATCTGTTTCAGATGGACGGTTAAATGCCCGCACGGCTTATGGTGAGAAGTTTAATCTGAAGGATTATGGGAACGTTGCCAGAGTACAATACGTTAATGGGGCGCGCAGAGGAAGCGATATCATAAATGACAGGTCAGTCACAAAATGTTTGTAGGTCTGAAGTTAATGTTATTTCTGATAGCAATACGACAGTGACGGCGACGAGAACGGAGAAGCATTGGTTTAAATAAGCAAAACAGCGACTTGTACGTGCATCACGCTTTTTTTGTAGATTTCTTTCCCGTCACTACACAAGTATGACGTGAAAGTGCCCAATTTCACGTTTTGTGGAGGACGTGAACACAAGACAACGACTTTCTTTTTTTTCCTGAACCTCGATACTGTCCTTTCGAATTCAGCTCAAGAGAAATAAATACTTTCAACAAATTAAACGAGATATTCTAAAGTAGCGTTTTCGCAGCTGTAGTCTTCGTTGTTGCTTAAGCTCTCTATTGACGATTTACACGTATGTTAAAAGACGATTTGAAAGCTCATGGTTGCAAATGCACAGGGCGCTCACGCATTCGATTAGATTATATTGGATAAAGTTAACTTCGACCATTTATAGTGGAATTTGGGCGGCCATTTTGAATTTTGCTGTCAGTTGGAGCGAGGTCTGGAATCGAGACATCTTCGGAGCCGCGCCGCTGATTTTATACTGCTCGGCAAGCGATCGCATATTCCGAGAGTTTTCCTACTGTCCCAAACTGTTTCCAAGACCCCTAATATTTCTCGGCTCCAGGCTTCGCTCCAGCTAACCGCAAAATTCAAAATGTCCGCCAAAGAAATCAAAGTCTGTGCATCGATAAAGTAAGTAATCATTTTTCTATATTAATCTTATCCCGAATGCGAGAGCCCCCTTTGTTTTGGCATCGTGTTCATGTTGCTTACTTTGTTTGTTTCTTTTGCAGACGATGGGGTAACAGACGATACAAATATGGTCCACCTTCAAACTATAAGCAACAGGTGAGTGTTTTGATTAAAACGTCTTAACCCATTCGCCCCTGGAGGTTTTCCGAAAAGCACGTTTTGAAGCTAGTCGGGCGGTTTTCTGGTCACTGTCGTGCTATTAAGAGCTAAAACGTACCACAAAGTCCATAAATTTAAAAATTATAGACATTTTATTATCCCTGTAAAAGGTCCAGTTTTTTCAGTGTTCGTGGCAATTTTCGGGTCAATGTTAAATGGTTTTTTGCCTTCTTCTCCAGTGTCCTTGACTGAATTGTTATTGTGAAACGTTAGCGGACAAAGTTGTCCTTGACCATTAAGACTGATGACGTCACGAACGAGCGATAGAAAGAGATGTGGATCCGCACTGGCGGTTACGGGCGGCTCGGGGGCGAATGGGTCAATTTCTTGAGGATAAATTGGTTTATCTCGAGAATTTCATTTATGTAACGTGGACTGCAGCACAATCCGTTATGTCTCATTAGGTTAGCTTTTAGATCAAAAAAGGGACAAAATGGTTTCCAAATTCAAGATCTTTTGACTCGAGTTGTTCAAGTGGTGGATAATGTACCAGTCAATTCCAAAACTGCCCATGCCACCCCCCGGAAAAATTCACCAGTATGTTGTCAGTATAGGGCCTGTTCACATTGAGGTGGGGGAACCCATGCAGGTAGGTGAAGTAAGCCGCTTTGGTGGGATAAACTACCTGCCCATATAATCTCTCGTTTTAATTTCATAAAGTTTACATGATTGGTGGGGTGACCATATGAGAGATTATATGGGCAGGCGGGTTACCTCACCTACCTGGGTTCCCCCACCTCCATGTAAACAGGCCCTTAGATAGTCAAATGCCCCGATGGCTAGCACTTCAAAAAGCGTCAAATGGCCCACCCAGCAGAGACTATTCAAAATTTGAACACGTCTCAAACCGTTTATTCAAATATAAATATCCTACTAACACAACCGAAATATGCTTATGACTGGCGTTTTACCCACCATCAAAATACTGTTTTATTTTTCTTTAACGTCAGCACAAGTCGAAACTTTGCAGAGCGTCATGTCAATTCTCTCTTTTTTAACTTCAGGA
The DNA here is from genome assembly GCA_038088405.1 of Porites divaricata. Taxonomy (NCBI): domain Eukaryota; kingdom Metazoa; phylum Cnidaria; class Anthozoa; order Scleractinia; family Poritidae; genus Porites; species Porites divaricata. The sequence continues at coordinate 7,426,709 of JBBMOI010000012.1, forward strand.
ACGGTTGAATGGCCGGACAATGTCTTGGGCAGTTGAAGAAGGTGCTCCAGATTTTTGAGAAAGAAAAAAAAAAAAAAAACAGGATCGCGTCGCTTTTTTAGGTATCAATTTTCGTTTTTGTCCTTGGCTGTTACCTGCTCCATTTGTGTGTAAATTTTAATATTGTAGCTTTTGTATTTCCTTATAACCGTGCAAGCCTTTGCTTCAGACTGCGCTAGTAAAAGATGGGATGGGGGTGGGGTGGCAGAGGAGATGGGGAGAACTAGCTCTATTATCATTAACAAAAGATCTTATAATAGGCCCCTTTACTGTTGTAATGGCACGGTAGGTAATATAATCAGGAAAAGAAGGAGAGAAAATAAAAATTTTGTATGGGAATACATAGTCACGTAATTCTTGCTAATTGAATATATTTGTCACTTTCTCTTTGAAAAATGTAACTTCAAGAAACTACACACTTAATCTGGAGTGCATAGCAGTCCTTTGTTGCTTTTTAGAAAACCCGAGTTCTTCTATACATTTTCTGTAATCCGACAACATAAAAATTACCCATAATGTATGGTGGAAGTCAAATTTTCTAAAAAGCGACAAAGGACTGCTGTGCTATCCACATTTAGTGTATATTTTCTTTAAGTTCATTAGTTAACGTTTGCAACGAGAAAGTTACGAATATATTCAATTAGGAAGAATTAGTTAACTTTCGATTCCCATTCAAACTTTTGACTTCCCCGCCATCTTTTCCTGATTACCTAGCATGCCCTCACAACCGGGAAGGGTCTATTGAGCCCACTTAAACTGGGACACTTGGATGAATTACTTGTTCAATCTCAACGTTTCCTGAAAACAAAAGATTCGTAAGTTTTTGCTAACGGAGCGTTAAAATCCAAGTATTCATCTATGCAACCGTTGAAAACTTAAAAACTGTTTGAACTTACCGAGCCTCTCAGGAAACAACCCTCAAATTTATAAATGTTATTCATCCGTTTGCAGAAAACTTTGTGATCGGACAACCTTCTTGCAAGTGTCCGGGTTTGAGTGTCCGCGCTGTAACACTTTATTTCAGTCTATTCTGGTTTCATTATATTTTTGAACACTGTCATCGAGTCCAAGTTCCTTGGATTTATAGAGAAAATTCGTTGTTTTACGTACGTTTAAAGGATACCAATCAAGCAGCAACAGGAAAAGACTGTCTTAGTAGTTATGGATTCTTATAATGGGATGAAGAATGAAGCTTATTAATCCATATCACTATTTTAGTTTTCGTACTTCCTCGAAAGAAAATTTTGACACGACTATCACAGTTTGTAGGTTTTTAGTGAAAGGGGAACCATCATTGTTAAATTGAATCGAATTTCATGTCGATCGGTCGGTTATTGGTATTATATCAGACAATTAGATTCGAGTACGAGAAAAACTACGAGTACGGAACGAGTACGAAATTCACTGAAAGTGTTTACGCGTCTTCTTAAAAAATACACAACCCGGAGTGCGTCATTGTACTTTCGATTAACCAGAAAAGTGCGCACTGTTATATTTATTGATGGATTTCAAGCCCTCGCTCGATTGCAAAATGATAAAACTTCTTCCATTTGATAACTTGTTTCCGACGCTACGACATTGTCGCCAAAACTCCTAGTAGAATGACGACGGCTTAGGGGCTATCGCGTTTTCCCGCCAAAATGACGCTGGTTCACGCGCGTTCACTGTACTTAGCAGGGTGGATAAATGTTGGGCGGTGAAACGAGCGCTCCGCTCTTCATTTAATGTGTGATGCGGAGTAGGACTGGCACGAGCACTCTTTCCGCGCTTCCGGTGCGCTTGAAGGCCGGCGAAATTTTCCTTTCTGCAAACCGGAAATCCTATTTTCTTTCTGTAATTTCAGGCTACAGAGTTAAATAGATAAATTCGTTTCATATGTTTGTGTCTGTATGCCTATAAGTCAGACTTGTTGGTCGTATAATGCCAAAATTTGAGTTTAATTTGAAAGGGTTGAATACCTCCTCCTTCCATTAAATATCACCTAATCGTCTTTCGCCGTTTCGTTTGCAAAAGCTTAACACTTCTTAACCTCAATTTTTACATATCTTAAAGTGGGATAAATTTTATATAACATAACAAAAAATTAGATTGATATATTTTGATATAGTGGCGTTGTACTGCTTCAAACTTTGCCTCTCGGGTGCAACGCGCCATGGCGATTCGCGCAATGCGTCGCAAATCCGGCAACCGCATGTAAACAAAATTTATTGAGGATAGTTGTAAGGTTTTTTCTCCGTTTTTCTCTCTAAAACAAAACAAGGTAAACAGTAAAAACTGAGCGGAAACTAATTTTGAGGTTCTTTCCAAGAAAGAGAAAGACGTATGAGATTTTTTTTTTTTTTTTCAAAATTAGAAAGAAGGATGATGGTGATTGAAATTAGCATAATTTCACCTTGCACGAGCTACACGCATTTATAAAATACACGTCATCTAGTTATGAAAGACGATCTGCTGTCTTTTAGTTTTGCCATGGATGAAATTTTCCTTCGTGTTTTAGACAGTGCTTTTTTGTTTTGGAATAACATCGACATTGGCGAGAAGTAGAACGAAAATATAATTCTGATCAGTGGTAGAGTCATGGAAGTAAGAAGACTGAAACCCTTTGAAAGTGATGTTTGTCTACTCCAACTAAACCGCCCGCAAAAAATAGCAACATTTTCCTCTTGGAGACAGCGTACCAGCAAAAATTAAGGAACGAGGAAGAAGTGCAAGAAAACAAATCAATCCGCCATAATTAAGTGACAGCGGCAGTGTCTAATGGACAAACCACGTCTCAAACCCTGACCGAAGAAAAACAAGCGACATTTAATTTCTAAGCAGAGTCCCAGTCCACTACATCACATCTTTTTTGCTCGGACGCGCTCGTTTCACCGCCCAACCTTTATCCGCCATGGTACTTAGTATTGAGGAATTCTCATACTCGCAGTTCTTCTCGTTTTAGAGTCTAAAGACATCTATTGCATGTAAACGAATTTAGAGGCCCTGTCAACGCGATCCCGTCATTATTGAAACCGCATATGTTTTGCCCAGATTTGTAAGGATGGGGCCTGAGTTTCGGACGATTTCTTTGAGTCATTTTTAATCCCTCAATAACTGAGAGGAGAAAACCACTCGAGGCAATCGTATAAAATTCAGGCCAGCCTTAATAAGTCACTCTGGAGAGCGGTTTCAACAAAGATGCAGTTTCGGTGAACGGATTCACTGGTTTCGTGTGGGTGGAAGGCCGATTCGTGTTAAAAAAATGGTTAAAAAGGTTTTTGCCTTTGTTTTGATTCTGTGTGCTCGTTTTCAGTATTATTGGTGTGAAACAATAGGAGCAACTTCATTTTTTCCTTAAATTTTTAAAAACTGACAATATTTTTCTCGAAAAAAGGGTAAGACATCTAGGTAGATTATTTAATGCGCGTTTGTCATTGTCAAGTATTTAAAAAGCGTAAGGCAAAAAAAAAAAATGTTGTAGTGACTGGGTCAAAAAACAGACCATGTGATCACCAATTCCTAAAACCACCTCTAAACACTAAAAAGGTAGTGAGGTTTGAATTGTGTTTCTGGCTGCAAGCAAGAGAGGATATCCTCTCTTGGATTGCTGCCAGTCGACATAGGTGAGCCTTTTTTTCCTTTTTTGCTTTAATGCAATAATTTCAAAACAGAAAAAAATTGTTTTACTGACAAGGATAACCTGTAAAAGGTCCGTAAGAACTTTTGTTATTTAATAAATTTAAGTGTTACGGTGTATTGTGCTGCTTATAAGGCAAAAGTTAAGCCAGGTTCAACGTTCTCATTTATGCGTGGCCACAAGAGCCATAAATATTTATGCGCGCGTCAAAATTTGCGTGTGTACGCACGTATGCACGTAGGCAGCACTCTCTTCTCATTTTAAGACCCTGAGTGTTGGTCCGGCCGGGGTTCAAACTTCTGGGCCCAGTTGTTCGAACGCCGGTTAGCGCTAACCTGGGGTTAAATTTTAACCTGGGTTTCTTTTTCTTGTTATTTAAAGCAGTTTCTCGGATAATTTTCTCTATTCTTTTTAGAGTATCCAATCATCAAATTGTAGGCAAAGAGAATTAAACTGAATTTGCTTTTTAAGCTCTCATATTTGAGTTCAAATTTCGCGCTAACCCTGGGTTATCTTAACCCAGCTTCGAACAACCCGGCCCAGATCTCCGGCTCAGCAGACTGGCGCTCTTCCAACTGAGCTAATCTGATGGCGGCTAAAAACAACAACAGCGAAGAACTAAACCACCTTTTTTTTATCACAACCAGGCTCTTTTATTGTTACACTTGTTCACTTATGACAACTGATATCGATATAAAACTACATTTTGTGCAGACATATTTTCCCTATATTTTCCGTTTCCGTGGGCCGAGTATTAAAATATTTCCTGTCGAAGTCGGGCCAATTGTTAATCTGCTTTAGTCGCTCTTGTCGCCAAGCTTTTTCGCGCACTCTCCAAATCTCACAAAACAGCACAGCTTCTCTTCGCAGCTCTTGCTTCCCAGTAGGCAACATGGGATTATCGGCAGACATTTTCTCTTGAATGGGAGGGAATGGAAATGAAAATAATAAATATCTAAATAATGAAAACAACATTAAAAAGCTTTATGATAAGTGACATGACCCTGAAATCAAGTTATGTTCAACTTGCAGTGTTCTGCGTACTTGAACGACTTTGCATATGGATAGCATAAAGCCCGATCCAATTGGGTCAACTTTGGGTGAAAGCTTTTCCGGTTTGCGGGAAATATTAGAACATTTAACAGTCAAATTGTCGAGCAAGTGAGCATGGACCATTTATAGAGCAAGCAAAGACAAATTGTCTTTCTTAGTTTTAGTTAATATATAAACCTACTTTGCACACCTGAATGTCATTTTAGATTGAAGCTTCTCTTGGAAAAGATAAAGAAAGCCGCTGCCAGATTATAAATGAGCTAAGGTTAATATGAATAAGCTAGAATTAAAATCAATTTGTCTCACACTCTTTTTTTCGTAAACGGTCAGCCTGCCTTTCGATGGGAGGGGATAAGCCTTTGAGAACGCTTAATTCCGTTAATCTCGTAAATGATGAGTCCGCATTCCCGCCCACGCAATTCCCGCAGTTACGCAGGCTAAACACCTTACCACATTTGGAGGCAAGTCGGCTATTCCAACTCCAGCTGCTTTCAGACACAAGCCAGTCCTCTTTATGCATTTCAGATGGGCACAGGCGTCATCTCCAGCTCTCTTGTGGCATATAACAGCTGCAATGATGCAATGTTTCTGAAAGAAAATTTTCAAACACGGTGTTCTGAATTCTAACGGATTTTCACTTTAAAAATTAAAATTGTTTTTTTTGTTGTTGCTGTGTTGTTGTTTTGCCTTTTAAATGTGTGTTAGTAACAGCAACAGAGGTTATAGAGGGAAAAAGAATAACGTCAACGCCAAGCGGCTATCATCTCATTTTACCACGGTACAAAGATTTACCCCCGTCTTGTCCGTGGCTAAATTAAGAGTTTACGACAATCGGCAAACCTCAGATTCAAGTATAGTTTCCTAGAATAGAGAATAAACAGATAACAGCTTTACAGAACAATTTTTATGGATAAAACTGGCGTGAAACTACCTTTTTTCAACTTTTTCAATTGGTGTTAAAGTGACTCTTAATGGAGACCTTGGCCCGGTTCCTCGAAAGATGTCTAAGTTTAACCCAAGATTAAGCCATGTCACTCGAGCTTACAAAATACTGTTGGGTCTTTACTTCGAGATTCAGTGATGATAGCACAGAATGTTACTTTAAGCAATGCATAGGAATTAAGGTAAATACAAACGTGGAACAAAATTTTTAATCCACGATTAGCGCTAATCGGCCTTTTAGGAACCGGGGTCTTAAGCTAAGGTTTTTCGACATTTCCCGCGAACCGCGAACGTCAACAAGTCACGTGATCAGGGCCTTGCAGTCAGGTTTGCCATTTGAGGTTCACGTTTGTACTGCTAAACGGTCTTGGGGTAAGTGATTTGCCGCAAGGTTTTTTTGGCACCCTAAAACATCACTATCCCACGTTTGAGAAAAAATACAACTTTTTAGAACCTTTTTTCTTATTGATTATCGAATTCTATTTAAAAAAAAAAACATGATTTTGAAAAGACAGTTTTTCAGCTAAATTAGAAGTAAGTGGATGAATGAAAACAAACATGGCAGCCGCGAGCTATTACCACGGGTAACGCAGTTTTTCGTTTGCAGTAGAATGACGCATAGCTAAGAACATTGTTTGCTCAAGCTTTGCTATTTTTCATTATGCAATTGTAAAGGTACCACTTACGATTTTCGGTGGTACTCGAGATGGGAAGCCGCTGGGCCTAAATGATGGCCTTGCAGAGTCTTCATCTTGTAGCTTGACGATGCTTCGAACCTTCTCTGCCATTTTCTTATCTTCCATCTCGAGATAGTGCAGGACGGCCTGTGGGTGGTACTCTTGCTCTAACTCGGCCTTGGCGCATACAGCCACTGCGAGGAAGAACAGCAAAGATATCTTGACGTTCATAGTGCTGAATACTCTCCGGTGATCTTGAAGACACTGGTGTGCAAGTAGGCTTGTGTACGTGATTATATAGATACCCTTAGGTCCTTATCGCGCATGCTACGATGAATTAATTTTTATTTTAAGTGCGCGTGTGTACACCACTTAAAATTTGTTTAGACAGCTTTAGAACTAGGATAAACTAATTTTCCAGCTTTTGTGCCACCTTGTATAAACATATTAGCACTGTAGGTTGAAGGTTTTTGAAAGTCGAGAGTTTTACACTTGGATAACAACATGCCAGTAGATTTATTTACACATCATAAACTTCTATTTGTGGCGAAAATTATCTTGAGCTGGGCCAATTAAACAATTCTTTTTTGTCCAAGTTTTTAAAATTAAAATATGTTTTTTAGTACCGGTTGGAAATTAGCTGTTCGTTACATTTAACTAGTTTACCCGTCGCAAAAATTAACGGCTTTTACGCCCTAAGCGTTAAGAACACACTAATACTTTTTTTTCATACTCATCATTTTGCCATCTCCGCCCGCTAATAGCAAAAGCCGTTGTCCCAAAGTTTGGGAGCGACGTTTTTTCTGTTTGGGCTCTGTTAATTTTAAAAACAGAAACAAAAAAAGAAGGGAAAAGACTGAAAAGTAAAGAATAAAAGAATGCTAGAAGCCGCGTAAGCCCCGTGAGTATATTGTATTCACTTCGGCATGGAAATATCATTTGAAACAACAGATCAAGTTGCCAAGTTGAACGCTTATGCGGATGATCATCAGGTGTACTACTCCCACGTCGATCCGGCAGCTCTGGAAGCATGCGTATCTCATGATGTTGGCGTGGCCAATCAGTGGTACCATGAAAATGGGATGATAGTTAATGAGAGCAAGCACCAGTGTCTAATCCTCGGTGATACGGAGTATGGTTTTTCCTTCCCAGTAAAGGACACGTTAGAGATTTTTGGAATGGAAATAGATAATAAACTGAATTTTTCTAAACATATATCAAATGTATGCAAAAAGATTAATAATCAATGTTATGTTGCGCTTTCGAAAACTCATACGCAGGGAAATCTTACTCAAACTTTACAAAGCATATATTCTACCTCATTTTTATTATTGCTCCTCTGTCTGGCACTTTTGTGGAGCGCGTGACGCGGATAAACTTGAAGCTTTAAATAAAAGAATACTTAGATTTATACTTGGAGATTACTCGTCTCCATACAACACTCTTCTCTCAAAAGTCAACTCTACTTCGTTATGTAACAAACGCGTTCAAAATTTCCTCATACTGTTACATAAGAGTTTGTTTTTCACTCATTTTCCTGCTTATATGAAGAATATGTTTTCACTCCGGTCCTCTTCTTATGATCTTCGTGGCAACTACATTCTTTCACTAAGTAAACCTAAAACAACTACCTATGGTCTTAACTCCTTTTCTTACTTTTCAGCTAAGCAGTGGAATGCACTGCCGGACTTTTTTCGCACCAGTTTTTTTGCAGACTTTAAGACCAAAATACAGGATGTTACCTTCATGTAGATTCTTTTTCTTGACATACTTAAACTTAAAATTGTAAATTGTTAAATAATATTTTCTTTTCTTTTCTTTTATGTACATATTATTATTAATATCATTTTATTATTTTTACTTAGATGCATGCATTTAATGAAACGAATTTATATATGTATTTCTATATTATTTTCATGTAGTGTTAGCTCGAAGATATTAGCTAGTTAGCTACTCTAAAATTCGACTATAAATAAAGTTTATGTTATGTTATGTTGTTATGTGATCTGAACTAATTTGAAATTGTTGCATTTTAATATCGGTTTTAACCACCCAGTCTTTCAGTTCGTCCTGCAATCGGGTTCTTGTAAACCCGTGGCTTAAACTACTATCCGACGTATGGATCACTTCATAAGCTTCAAATAAAAGGAAACCTGAAAACCTGGCTATTTTAGCAACTGCTGATCACTTTACCCAAAAAATATGGAACAAAAAATCTTATCTCTTATTTCCGCCGCTTCTCAGTCGGCCTTTATATGGACTTATCCGGCTTGTCAGAGTAAATAAATTTAACTAAGGTAGTTCTCTTAAAGTATACACTAAGTTTGATGCTTACTTGATTACTTAATAAAATTAGCATGCTTATTTGCGGCTAAGATTATTACTTCGAGCATGATAGAAAAAGGCCAGCTTTGGATATCGCCTACTAATAACTTACCATCCTTTATTTATTTATTTATTTTTTTACAAAGAGCCCGTTTATGATATTTGCTTTGAAAATCAATAACGGTCAAAAATTTCTTTAGGCCTAATTTATTAATTTAAGACTGAAGAGTTCAAGGAACTTTTGCAAAGATGTCCAGGGCACATTTTGGGCTTCTGATCCATTACGCTACATAACTTGACTTAAAGTTCTTCGTGATTAAATGTGCAAAGATTTAAGAGTATAATAGCACAGTCTTGCCATCTGTTCAAAGCTGATTTCACTTGTGTCGACCTGAGTCAACCCACTCTTTAAGACTGTTTGTAGCCTCTCTATGGGACGAACCATTAGAAAAGACTAAGGGGTAGGGGAGGAGTTTCATTTTTGCCTCAAAGAAAGGGAAGGCGAACCACGAACGAGTATTTCACGCGTTCATTTCCTTTTTCTTTCCTTTTTTTTTATTTTATGTGATTAAAGGGTTAAGTATGAATGAGCACTCCACATGGAGGAGATCGAGTTCTCTAGTTGTGAGGCTACTTTATCTAACGAAGTTAATGGCTTTCTTGACAAGAAAGTATCAAATGAACTAGTGGTAGACGGTAAATAAGCAACCTAACCTTATTTAAAATTAGAAAGTTTAAGTCAGTTTACATAGTGTCTTATTGAGCACGAGAGCAATTGTCTCCGAAGGCCGCAAACAATATCAAACTGTGGAAAAACTTTTTCTCTTGACTGACGGTAACTTAATGACCTGATCTGGGCAAATAAAATTACCCAGTCTTCACCTAACACTTGTAATGTTTTTCTTAAGTCGAGGACCGGTACACAAAGCTGGCTGGTATAACACAAAGGAAGTTTAGGGTACTTTCTTAATGTTATGTTTGAGGTTGAGCTAGATTAGTTGGCAACGTTGGTTGACATGCCCACAAAGGCAAATGCTTGCACAGTTGTCCTTCTGAGCAAATATCATTAAAATGTGTTCACCCGGTCACTTATGGAACCTCTTATGGACCGATAACTCGTCAGTCTATGACACTTAAAGTGTTTGAATAAGCTAAGGATGACTAAGAAAAGCTGGCTAAACACGAAGAGGGCAACGCGCTTTCTTTATGATTATATTTGTTTTAGGTGAGAGACTTTCACTGTTACCCATCCACCTTCCGTGCAAATATCATAAACAAGTGGTAAACACTTATCACGCTAATCTATTAAGGCCCAGTTAGGAAGGGCCACCTGCAAAATGAGCCCCTCGCGATAAAGTTAAGTATATCTTAGTTGATAGTAAGGAAGAAAACCACACACCAAGGGTTAATCGCATATTCTTAATATTGTTTAGTGTATTCCAAGTATTCCGTTTAAGGTTTTGTGAACAAATGAGAATAAAATTCCAAAAAAATATTAGGCTAACATGTTTCTTCGAAAAAAAGAACATTGCACAACCCCTTTATATGCTTTAACTGATCTTTTCGAGTATTGTATATCCGTACCTTCTATATTTGTTATTTAGCTGTGTTATTTGAACCTTCTTAAAAACATTCAACGTGGTTGTTTTTATTTTTCAACCAAGTTAGTGACCAGTTCTCACCGTCTGAATTTGACTACGTTTCATTATACGGCTCCTTGATTAATGAGGCCGACTAGGTGAAAGTTGTGGCTACTTATTATTGCGGTTATCTTTTTTGATATTCTCTGCTATCTCCCTAATTTTCGGATATATCTATATTAGCCGAATTTTATGATAGTCAAACAAAGCTGTTTGACTACAAATATCATTTGTCTAGACAAATATCATTTGTCTAGAAACCTTTGTTTTTGTGTAAATTAAAAAGATGCCTGCGACTGCGCCGCCAAAAAAAAGCCATGCCAATTTCGCCGTAGCTACATAAGGAGCTGTAATTGCCCGCAACGTACAGTGTTCATTGCACACATCTTGAAGACACAATGAAGACGTTTATAGCTGTTCTCCTCCTGAGCGCCTGTGCGGCTTTTTCCTTCGCTGAAGAGATCCAAATGCCTTTCAACAAAGCCGTGTTCCAGTTTCTGGACGAGCGTCACGATGAAAAAATGGCACAGGTCTTGAGAGACAACGGACTTCCAGAGGATACTTTACCAGCAGCCGACGAGCGCGCCGATCCACCAGCCTTTCTGGTAAGCAGGGCGAGTTTATTTGATCAAAAATGGATGTGTTAAGAAAACAGAAAACGGAACATGCAGGCTGCAGGCTCGGAGAAGATTGTTATCATTTTCTCTTATTGGAGAACTAATCAGTCCTCCCAAAAACAGCTGGAGTAGTATTGCTTAATAGAAAAGAAGGCATAAGGAAAGCTATGCATGTAAGCTAGTTAGGTTCACAAAGTTATAAGTGAGAGTCGCCACTTTAACTCAGAGGTTTGGAATTGAGCGAGGAAATTTCCAGTTTAGAGCCTACTGCTTTAAGTTTGGACAGTGGGACTCCCAAAATTGTTTTATAATGGACTCCGAGGTTCCGCCCGAAATGGGGAACCTTTTCGGTTAGGCTTAAGATACACGAAAGGATCGATTTTTATAAAGCTTTTAATTCTGTGAAAATCTTGGGGAATCCCTCGTGCCCTTAATTGATGTTTCTCGTCCAATTGAAATTTGGTGTTTGGTCTATCGCTTCACATTTGGGTGTACAGTTAACCAGTTGAGCCCGTGAAACAGGGCAAGAACAGTCATTTCAACTTGAAATTGAGTATGGGATTTGTAATAGCATTTGTAATATAATGTAACAGACTTCTCCTTCGATTTCGTGACCAGCTCCTTGTCGAAAGCTCCCAGTTATTGTTCGTATGGGGAGACCCAAATACTCGTGTTCTCAGTAAGTGGTCCGTCTGGTAGGCAGGAAAGCATTAAAACTTGTATCCGTCATGTTTCATTATAATCATTTGTTTAATTTCAGGCACCTTGTATCACGACAGGAAAGCTATGTTGGAAATTGGCAGGAGGAGATCCGTGTAAAAAATTGGAGTGCATCAATTGTTTCCTCCGTTGTGCTGTTGCTAACCATCCTACCCCTCTACCAAAACTAACGATACGCCAGGTAAATGAACTAAAACAAAACAGAGAGAAAACAAAAAAGAAAAAGGAGGCGCCGTTTGTGTCAATAACATGCATGGACACTGAGCCAAAAGCCTAATTTCTGTTTTGTACTGTTAAGCCGACCATGGATAAGGTCCCTAGTGAGATTATTCAAGCCCGTTATCCAGACACAAATTTTTGCTCAATCTTGTTATCCAGTTTGTTATCATTGTCATTTCTCCCCATTTTGCTTTCGAATAAGGCCAAATCACAGATCCCGCATCCATGAAAACCTTTGCGGGATCCTGTTTGGAATTATCTTATGAGAAAAATTCTGGAACTTACATTTTGTGTTTAATGCAAGTGATGCTTCTCGATCTTCTTGAGGGGCATTTGAAAGCTGCATCACTTTTAAAATGATTCAAGACTAAACATTTGAATGCTTGAATGCTTTTTCTAAGTATTTTGCAACAATTTGAAATTTCTTAAGGCTAGAAGGCTAATATCGGCTCTTCTTACAAATAAAATAAATTTGTTCGAAAGTCGGGTCTAGGTAGGCGTAGACCCGTGCAGTACATTATCTATAATCAACTAAAAACATGAGGAAGAAGAAAAGACAAACTCGAGTTTGGAGTTCATTTGTATCAAGAGACTATGATAGTCTCTTGTTTGTATTGAGACGGGTCTTACGGCACCTTAGGTTCTTTTGAGATGTTGTCACAGTCATAATTCAGGGGTGCTGCATACGAGAAGTAAAAATCACAGATTCAACTACTAAAATACATGGGAGTTGTTAGCACTGGGCCGCTTATTTGAAGTTCCACGTACGTATAACTGTCTTCCGTTTTCGTTTTTCCTTTGCAGAAAGGCTGTTTGGCCCTTCTGTATCTGTGCAGGAAGAACAGTCCATCTTGTGCTGGTGAATTGTGCTGCTTCGTTCGCATCAAAAGATGCTTTAAAGCCTCTGGACACTAAGAACCCGCAAAGAAATGTTACACTGTCACAATGGCAACGAATAGTTGATATCCTTCAAGATAATGTGCAATCAGGCTCGTTTTTCAGTTGATATACTCTTTTATTAACTTGTGCAGACATTGTTAACTTAAAGGGAATAAAAATATCTATAAAAATGATGGCAGTGCCCATTTGGTTTAATATATTTTCACGGTCTTTTTGTAGTTAGTTGACAAATCAAACACGACAAACTTCAAGGTTTTTTTTTTTTAATGTCATTTAAATGTTTGAGTGCTGTTCAAGTAGTTTAAAAAGGGAATAAAACATTCCAATATTATTTTGATAAAAAGGAAACACAAAAGATAGGTGATAGTGAAAAAAAATTCATCAAAGACTGTAGTGTTACAGAAACGAGTTCAACCTCTAGCCAGGTGTTTTTATCCCCTGACCCTGAGATTAGCTCAACAAATGAATTAGTTAAAGCCCAATTGTTTGAGTAAAAAGGGTACAACCTGTGCTAGGAAGCGTTTAGCCGTTATTTGACGTCTAGTCAATTCTCTTCCGAGAACAGAACCCAAGCAGTGCCTCCCCCGTCCCCTCCGAAAAGTGCTTCTTTTGTTCTTTTCAAGAACTTGTAAACCTGAACATTTCTAAAAATCCGTATGACGAATGACCATCTATAACATGCAGGAACATTTCATTTTTGCCGACTGAACAAAAAGACAATTTGTACATGTCCAAAAATTAAACCAGAGACAAGATAAATACACTTGAAACGAAAAAAAGTCGTTTTCTTGAGGCAGGATCATGTTTCCAAACTCTGTTACCTTTCTGTTTCTCTTCTGTCACTACTATTTTATTTCTTTTTTCAAAAAATCGATTAGAAATATTAGCACCTTTTTGAAGGCAAAGAACTGAATGTTGAGTTGTCATCCTCTCTCACTATAATCTATTTTGATGCTTCTTTTGTTCTTTTCAAGAACTTGTAAACCTGAACATTTTTAAAAATCCGTGTGACGAATGACCATCTATACCATGCAGGAACATTTCATTTTGGCCGACTCAACAAAAAGACAATTTGTTTTCTTGAGGCAGGATCATGTTTCCAAACTCTGTTACCTTTCTGTTTAAAGGACTTTGCTTTAGGACCGCATTGCGCATGCTTATTAATTAGTTTTTGTGTTACATGTAAGTTCTCGTGTGCAAGCCACTTAAAGGTTTATTTGAACAGCTTTGAAAAGAGAAAAAAAAAAAAATCTCTTGTTTTTTTGTCCCCTTGTTGAAATATAAGCACTGCTAGTTAATGGAATTTGGACGTGCAATTATAAACTGAGATACTGACAGAAGATTTCATCCTCATCTTTTGTACTTGTATTTTTTTATTTACCTAATGTTAACTTTTAAACTTGTGGCAAAATTATTTCGAATTGGGCTGTTAAAGAAACTCTTATCAAAGCTTATGAAATCACCCACCAGTCCAACATTTGCAGTCACTATGTTTATTTTCTGGCTTCAGTTAAAGTTATCATTATCTCGCCAGCTGAAAATTATATGCTCTAAGTCGAGTTTCAATGTTGTTAGCAAATAAACGAGAATTTTTAGCGATAGTGCTATACAGCGAAATTCATTACAGAACTTTAGTAACCCTTTTTCTATTTTTTTTTCTTGCTCATTTAACGTACGGTGGATCGATTTATTGGCAACATACGCGTATAGCCTTCGTATAATTGCCTGTTGGAAATTTTTTTCAAAAATGGTGAATGTGAAAAATAAAAACATTCAAGGGAAGAAATTCGTCGGCAGTACAACGTATGCCGACAAGAATCGACCCATAGTTATCAGAAGATGTATGACTCGACAACAGGGAGGTCGTCACTTATAAGACTCACTGCTGCAATGATTAAGAAAAAAAGCCAGTCGGGTTCTGTTTTAGAATAAAAGCAGGAAAGATGTTGCATTTTGATAAAGGCCAGTCTTAACAAAACTAAACAAACAAGGTGTTGTATCTATTAGCATTGCTGCCCCTCATTGCGTTCTCAGTTTATATAAGCCTGATCTAAATTATTTGAATTGCTCGGCAAAAAGTCAACTAAGAAAAGTACCAAAAACGTGGTGCATGTGAATCTCGCTTTTTTAGAGTTTTTTTCATTTTCCGTCCATTGTAGCTTAACTTTTAATTAGTAAAACTTGCTTAGTTAAAGGCCTATTTTTACTATTTTCAGCTCCAAAAGTGAGCATGTATGCCTCTCTTAAGACAAGAAGAATATCAAGAAAACAAGGATTAGGTAGTAAATAAACAACTTTGTCAGTTAACGTTCTAGGTATATACTGTAGCTGGCAATGTAGTTGACATGTCAACAAAATGTTATCGTCCTCCTGTGCAAATGTCGTTAAAATTTTTTTTTATATTTTGTTCTACCTTGACACGGTAACAGACATTTATTGATCTTCTATGCAAATATAATCACCCCTCTTTCTGCAACATTAATGTAATGTTTCTTTAAGCTGAGGATAGCTAAACGAAGCTGGCTAAACAAAAAGGTGGTGTGCTTTCTGTTATAGCAAAAACTGTTTGACGCTGAGCGCGAGTTTTGACAAGACCATCCATTCTGTGCAAATATCATTAAACGCTCTCAAGTTTAGTAAACACTTATCAGGTAATGTTAGGGTAAACACAGAGGCGATGCGTTTAGAATTGAAACTTACTAAGAGGAGTCCCTCTGGACTGGACAATGTGAATTTTAAAAATAAGTGCAATAATTGCATGGAGGTTACCCACTACTTATCTAGAATACCTAATTGTTTAAGAAGAGGGAGGAGCCTTAATAATTAATGAAAACTTGGAGGAATTTTGGTAACTATTATTCTTTTCTAGTATTTCGTGACATTTCTTTTTGCTTAGCTGGATAACAGTTCTAATGTTAGTTTAACTCAATGATAGTTAAACAAAGCTGGTTTGAGCACAAAACCCCCTTGTTTAAACACTTTTGTAACCCTAATTAATAGTTGTGGGCGACTGCGCAACCGCAAAGTGACATCAACCATGTCAGTGTAGCTACATAAGGGACTCTTATCCCTCTGAAAGAACAGTGTCGTTGGTTCCACTGATCTTGAAGACACAATGAAGACGTTCATAGCTGTTCTCCTGCTGACTGCTTGCGTGGCTTATGCCGTCGCTGAAGAGGCCTTCCACGAAGCTGTGTTTCAGTTTTTGGATGAGCGTCACGATGAAAAAATGGCACAGGTCCTGCGAGACAACGGACTCCCTGAGGACACTTTGCCGGTCACCAAGAATGACGATGACTACAAGAAACCAGTACCGGCTTGGATTGTGCGTACAACAATTGTTTAACCTGTTCTCTTTCTTTTCTTTTCTTTTTTTTTAACTGGAGTTGATGAGGACAAGAAAACGGATGGGGTGGGGTGGGGAGCTCAGTCAGTAGATAGATAGATATTCTGTTTATTTCACCCACTTGCAGCAATAACTGAGTTGTCGGGGAAGGTCATTGTCACATACATTTAACTATTTACATACATTCACTGAAATTTATAAGTTACAAAGTCATTAATTCTTCTGGTATGACCATGTTGGCGTCTTGGAAGTTGGACCCTTATACTGTAATGAGACCCTTATACTGTAATGTACACTAACTAACCTCTTTGTTAACTCCATTACTACAGAGACCATGCATTTTCCGAGCAAAGCTATGTTGGCATTTGGCAAACAATGCTTGCAAAAAATTGGCCTGCATCGATAAGTTCTTCAAATGCGTTATCAAAAGACACCCCAAACCTCTGCCAACACTTTCACCACTTCAGGTATGATATATATACTGAACAAAAATGCGCCTTCCTATAATGCAACTATTATTCCAATTATCATGCAATATATTTTGCTACTTTATTATTAAGAAGAGCGCCATGTGACATATATTAAGAAAGTTGATATTGACGTCGAAGTTGTTGAAGGAGCCATTCAATCGGACTATTTATGTGTTTCCTTACTTTTAAATGGCAAATATTCGTCAATAATGCATTGAGAACGCTATTTAATTTTCCTTTTTTTTTTTTAGTGATTTTCTTGTTAAGAATGCAATCGACCTTGAAAATAGTTTGTTTGTTTTTTTAAAAAAATCGAAATGGATTGTTTTAATTGAAATAAAATGTTTTTAATTCGAATAATTTTTTTTTCGATTAACTGATTTTTTTGTAATCAAAACTAAGTGTTTTTTTTTTAACCAAAGGAATTGTAAATAGTGTTTTGGCGGATAAGTTTTCTTTAAGTGAATTAATTATTAATAGGATTTTAATAATTCATTATTATCATTATTATTATTACTTCATGCTAAATAGAGGATATTACATGGCCGCGCGGAGAAACAAAATTTCTCTTCGAGAGTTCGAGGAGAAGAGAAGTTTCGTATCTCCAAGAGGCCATGTAATGTTCTATTTGTTATATAAACACCAGTGAAATACCAAACCATTTCAATTAATAGTTTTTTGGTGTGAAAGGCGCGATTTATTATGTAGCCGTTAGCCGTAGCAACGGTGATATTTTCACATGTGAAGATATCAAGTTTTCATTGGTGTTTACTTAATAATATATGATTATGTTATATATCTAGCTGGATTTTTGAAAACGTTACTGCCGAATGCATCTCTTCCGTGAACCTTTTTTCTTTTTTTTTCAGCCAAAGAGTATCTCCATTTTAAAAACAAGAGTGCATGATTTTTATCTTCTCTTGTTCGTAGACCAAACATTATCGAAAAAAACAACACATTACTTCGTTGAAATGCCCTTTAGCTTAGGCCAGTGGGTTTAAACTTTTCTCCCTATATTTTCAGAAAAGAAAAAGAAAACATATTGAGCAAACACTCCTTAGCAAGTAACGTCTTCATTTAAAGACCTGTATTACACTTGTTAAAAAGAGCTAACAAAATTGTGGCCCTCGAATTACAATCATTCAAAAACTAGACTAATCAGGCGCGGATCTAGGCCAGGAAAAAATGCTGACAGCTGTTTCGAAGGCGCAAGCCTCTAGGAGTGTCTGATGGCATAATCCTCCGAGAATGTTTTTGTATTTTACCTCCCTAAAGTCCTCGTTCTTAGGTTTCTGAGTCATTCAGGTATTAGTCAATTCCTTTCTCCTCGAATGAAGCATTTCTCCAAGCCATTTTCCAGATTTCAACTTGGATATATATTTTTATCGTTATTAAAATATATCTCTTACGAAAAAACCGACCAATTTCCTTAAAAATGGTGTACACCGGTGTGGATCAGCGCCTGGACTTAGATTATTATTTCTTATATATCTGTATTTCTTCACTTTCTCAACTTGCAGAAAGGCTGTGTGGCTCTGCTGTATCTGTGCAGAAAGCACAGTCCATCATGTGCTGGTGAATTGTGCTGCTTCGTTCGCATCAAAAGATGCTTTACAGCCGCTAAAGGCGAATGAGGTCCACGCGGATGAAATGTTACACTGTTACCATGACAACAAATAGTTGATATCGTTTAAGATGGCATACAATCAGGCTCGTTATTCCATTGGTATTTTATTGTATTTACTTGTGCAGACATTATTAAGAGAATAAAAATATCTAAGCATGACATAATGAACAATTTTGTCAGAGTATTTTTCTTTTTAAATAAGATTTCGAGGTGTAATGTAAAGCAGGACCAAAGCGAACGCACTGCGCAGATAGGTGATGGAAAATCATAGCGGAGCTCTGGCGCGAGAAGCGCGCCAGCGGAGCACCATGGGTAAGAAAATGTGGAAAACTACCCATCCGAGAAAATTTGGTAATCACGTGACCGTACACCAACCACCCGACCGTCCGTCCGCACCAAAGGCATACTAATGTAAAATAATTCAATGGTATGGCAACCCAAATGAAACTCAAGGTTTTATTTTGAAAGAAATCGCATGGCCGCCCGGACTTTTAGAAAGAAAAAATAACAACAACGTCGTGTCTTTTTCGACGTTATTTTTTATGTTTACACTCACGTGGATAACAGGGAAAGAGCTAGAGCGATTGATTGAAAACAAAAGAGTCGAATTTTGTAGGAGGAAAAGCATGAAAATTCAAAGCGGCTGTGAGACAATGAGAAATGCTAGCGGCCAGCAAGGTGAAAATGAGCGGCTGTGAAAAATAAAAGCGAACATGAACACAGGAGACAAAATATTGGGTAAGCACATACGACAATTCCTCCATAAAAAAATGTAACTAGAGAGTTTGACGTTCAAGTTTAGTCCCTTAAAACAGCATTGTTGCTGTGCAAAACAACGGCAAAGAAAGACAAAAAGCGTGCTGCACATGCAAATTTGTTTTTTTGCTAATCAGAAAAAGAAGTGTGCTGCACTTGCAATTTGATTTTTTGCTAATTAGATCTATTGATCTTGATGCGATTTTCATTGCTCTCCCCGTTTAGCATTACACGATTTAATTTTTTTTTGTTTACAAGTATTATTAACCAGAGCTTCGCTTTTAGCCCTTGCTAAATCTATATATTAGCAGAGTTGGGTTATTTTTTCTGGCCTGATCCCCCGACAACTTGTTGGAACTGCTATTAAGCATACGTGCTTTTGCGAGAATTGCCTAGCGTTATACAAGCTTCCATCCAGGTCAAAGTATCTCCAGTAACTAAGACACTGAGGCCACAAGTTTTAAGATACACATAAGTGTAGTGCTGCATCCTGGACGAAAAATTGAAATACTCAGTGTAGTCTCTTAATCAGCGAGATCAATAAGATTTAAGTCGGCAAATTCTCAAAGTTCAAATTTATTGGGTTAATCAACACGGCTGAGTTTTGAAGTGTTCACATTTGAAAGCTTTCTCGATTATATTGAAACTGAACAAGGCCGTGGCGTCCACAAGATCGCGTTGCAGGACCTCAAAGAAGAATCACTTGTATGACTTGCAATTCGCGGCTGAGACGATCACTTTCAGTCGAACTGTGAATTGTTGACGGTCATCATCAGCACCAAAAACTCAAAAAACTATCCGTGCTCTCAACCGCTTCACTACCTGCTAATATCTTCGTTTCGAAGGCAGTTGTCCTTCTCACTCCGCTGCATCAATCTCGTCCTCACAGGCTGCGAGCCTTTTCCGCTCAGCTGGAAAAGTGTAATGAAGGCTCTGGCGACGACATTGTCCCTAACTGGCCCAATGGAAAGGATGTGCTTTCCTTTTTGTTATCTTTCCTATGATGCCTTGCATGGACTGCGTTTCGCGCTACATGATATGCATGCATGCATGAGGGAATTATAATGCCAGCCTTAAAAAGGTTTGGATCAATTTAGGTTCCTGGGAAACTGCCCACCTACCCCTCCCCTAAGCCATCATTTTTCCCTAAGCGAGAAGTAAGTGTTAATGTTATCTTAGGGGAGGGGTAGGAGGGCAAATTCCAGGAAACTAAATTGATCCAAGGCTTTTTATGAACTAAGAAGTTTACTCCAGCCTGTTTTTCAAGTCATGCGCTGTTCGAGTGAGAAGAATAGGCTTGGAAACCCTCCTCAACTCTACGTACTTTGTTAATGATATATCAAATGAATCATATGTGAACTGCGGAAATGAAATGAAATGAAAAAATGATCGTCGCAGTTGACGCAATTTATGCAATTGCGAAGAGAAGCCTGAACAAAAAACCAGGACTTCATATGAACCCACAATTGACCTGCTCCCAACGTCAGTGGCTTCATAGCTCAGTTGGTAGAGCATCGCACCGGTAAATCGCGAGGTCACGGATTCAAACCCCGTTGAAGTCCTGAATTTTTTTCTGGCTTCTCTACGCAATTGAATAAATTGCGTTAACTGCGACGATCATTTCTTCATTTCATCTACGTACTTTGCTGTATATTTAGTAAATCTTTCGCGAACTGACTTCCGGTGAGTCTGGTTGTTCATAGCCTTCGTCCATCCGACTCAAGGAGTGGTATTTATGCCAAATATCACGTACAAATCATGCTATTAATTGTTTATACTACTACCCACACAAGGTTTGTAATTTTCACACGTAGGTATTTCAAATTAAGCTGAAATACCACTGCTCTTAGCCAATCAAATTGCAGAAATTTCTCACGTAGTAGTATAAAGGGAAATACTTAGTCACGTGGTACAAATTCGTAATTGCCGTTTGGCGTTAACGTGCTATAGAGGTGACGTCATACGAAGGCAGCGTGACAGAGTGGTTAAAGCGCTGGAATTGTAATCCGAAGGCCCCCGAGTTCAATCCCCTCCCTAATTCATTATTATTCAATTCTGATAAACTGGGAATAGGCCATTTCCGAGTTCCCCCGAGCCTCTTCTTCAAAACGAGGGTAGGTGATCAGCCTTTGATATGGAAATCATTTTTGATTCTCATGCAAATAAAACTCATTTTCACAAGAAAGATTGACCTAGCCTCATTTTGAAAGTGAGGGTTTTGGAACTCGGAAGTGGCCTATTGTCAGCACTTTTTTCAGTCTGCGTTTTATGTTTAATGCCATATCCGTTTGGATTTCTCCGTTTTCCTCTTGTTTACTGTTAAAGCCAGAATGGTTAAAGTGACCTTGGGAGGTGAGTAGAAATGAAACACTTTTAGTAGAAAAAACGTAAAACAAAGTTGCGATAGCATTTGCAATTCAGATCCCGACTTTAAGTAAGTAGTATCAAGTTTTCATAAAAGACAAGAACAGAAAGTAAAAAACCTCAAGCATATGAAGTTAGAGGTTATTTAGTTCTGTACTTGAATATGGTCAATCGAACGCACCCTAAATGTTAAAAAAGATTCAAAAGTCTAAACGCCAGTTCTTACTATGGTTTCAGTGCATAGTGGTTTTATTCTTTTTGTTTTTATTTCCTTTGAATTTAGTCAACCGGATGCACATCTTGGCTTTTACAGAATTTATTGAATATAAACTTTCTCATTTCTTTTTGTCGCAGCAGTAAATCAGAGGATTTATAAGCGAGTTTAAGGACGACTGGAAACGTGGCTGGGGGTGTTAGTTGTTTTAAAGAATATATATAATGCCACTTATACCACTAAGCCTTGAAATGTAATGACTACCATGTACAGTGTACTGTTAAAGGCTGATTTATTTTCTATCGCTTCACACTAATGCAAAATGTAATCTTTTAAATAGCCTAAAAAGATAGATGTCCTTTAGCCAGTGACAATGACTAAACTTTATAACTTTTTAAGATAGTGAATGGTGAACTCTCAGTAGTGAATGTAGGTAATAAATTGTTATGATTGCAAAAAAGTTGCCATGGTTACATCCCGAAAAATGCATTCAGATTTACACCTAATATTTATCTTTTTCATGATAGTGATATTTTTAATCTTATCCTGACTCTTTGAGTCTATTGAGACTGCTTCTCAGGTCCATTAAGTAAGTTTTTAAGTTTTCTTCAAACATAACCGTTCCTTTGACATTTTTTGTCCAAACCCACTGTACTTCCCACAGTCTAGGCATGGAATGAAGACATGTCACCTGTTTGATAAACCTGCGATCAGGTGTCCTTTTTTAAATTGAGGGAGGAGAGACGTCGGCAGATGAGTAAGTAAAAAAAACCTCCCTTTCCCCCTAAAGTCCAAAATAAATAGGAACTTAAAGATCCGACGACGTAACGGCAACGAAAACATCAAAAAACAAACAAACAAACAAGCAAACAAAAAAACAACAATAGGATTAGTAGGCAAAACAACAACTTTGCACGTGTAGCACACTTTTTTTGTACATTCCTTTGTCATTTTCCTACAACAACGATGTGAAACTGCCATATTTTACGTTTTATGGAAGACGCAAACAAGCAACAACAAAATTTTATATCTCTTTCTTAACTTCAGGAGGGTTGACTTACATTTGACAAAGTAAGAGCGACTGGGTAGGAATTATCGCGACCAAGACTAAAAAATGCAAAATATTAAGGCAAATTTTTAGCGACGTTTTTGCTGCCATCGCATATTTGGATCTTTCAAATCCATAACAAGGAAGAAGGACATCATCTTATCGCACGTTGAGGTTTGTAATTTACATCACGCTAAAAGTATTTACACTTGATGAATTTATAATGGGATCCTGGACAGAAGTGATGGAGATCACTTAACTTCTCAATGGATAAACCACTCTTCTGATCTTAGAGTTTAAATGGAACTCTTCTTTCTCCTCTTAAGTACTTAGCAATCTTTGGCCGGCTTGCAAAATTCTCATAAAATGCTTTAAGCCTTGGGAAACTAGCCAACACATCTACCACTTCTGCTTGGCCATCAAAGGCTAATCTTCCGAATTCAACATAGGTGTCTAACAGATCAAATAGAACAAAGTCAACCCAGGTAAGCCGTTCACTTGCAAAGTACAAGCCGTCAATGCCCTCTTCAGTGGAATTAACAGGAGCAATCTTCTCAAAGTATAACAGCCAGGTGAAGACGGTAGACTGAAGGTGCTCATCTCTCTTCTTTACAGTGAAGTTTGGACTGTAAAGAACTGGGCCAAGTTTTCCTCTTAAGTCCTCTGTGAAAAAAAAAAAGGAAATAAATAATAAAACAAAATAATTTAATAATGCACACCATAACTTCAGCTTGGAAGGAAGAACAAGTCAAGACAAACAAGATTCCACAACAAAGGAACAGGGGTCTTTGGTTTTCTTTTTTTTTTGTTTTGAAATGCACATTTCACAACTGTTATTTATTCAAGTTAGATGAAGCAAATAACTTTCTTCTATCAAATATATGTGTTTTGTATTTCTAATGTTGGACTCTGACTCTCAAAGTTTCTCTTTTCGTTAAGTTTTCCACTGTTTCAAATTATTTATGGCTTTGCACTGAGAAGTTTGCAGGCTGAGTTTAGGGGAAATCTATTTTGTTGCACTTTCTTGAGACACAGGGGGAGAATGAGTGCTTAAAGGACAATGATATTGTAAATGTGACATTATTTATGTATGTTCTCTTTAATTTGCCTTAAAGCATAATGATCATTTTTACACTAAGTTGTTTTACCTGCACCAAAAACCAGCATTTCACAGGTATGAATATCTGAACAGTCGCAGTCTAGTCCCACAGACCGACCAATATGATGCATTATGACTGAAGAAACAAAAAACAAAGAAATCAAAACAAATCTACAAAACAAAAACAAAAAAGAAACAAAATGAAACAAAGGACAGAAGAAAACAAAACAAACAAAGAAACAAATTTGATAGTGTTAAAGATTTTCTATTGGGTTCTTGAAGACATTCTGTTATTCTTTAGTCAGTAATGTTTACTTTTGCCATTTTAGTTTATATATGCATTTGCAAGAAAATAGATTATGTCCAATGCAAGGTTCCATCCTTTGCTTGTCCTTCAAACTGGACCTAACCAGTTTTCTACTGGGAAAAAATGATGACCACAAAACAGTCCTCAGCTTGGACTGACTTTTTAGGAAACTAGGCAATGGGCTAGTGACCAAAATAAATGACACAAGCCCATGAGGGCAAGCGACTGGTCCAAAAACAGCCCAGAAAAATACCAGGAGGTTAGGAACCAGTCTTCTCTATTCCACTTCCCTCGTGGCTTCCTTTTTGCAAGTCAGTCATACAATACTTCCATGGTATGGATACCCTGCAAAGTAGGTGGATTTTGCAGCGCCATTGATGATTTTTTTGGAATAATGCTATCCTGCCATCTTGGACATTAATACTAACAGAGAATTGGGATGAGTCAAAAAACTGATTTGAAGGGAGAGGCTACAATGCCAGCTCAGCAGACTATGATATAGATAACAAGTCCTTTGTTTACACTAAATGTTGATAACAAATTGCCGAATAGATAAAACTCTTTAGAAAAAAGAACTGTCCAAGTTAAAGAGTTTTAGAAGAGCAATGTTGTCAACTGAAGGGCCACAAAATAATATCATTTTTGAGACCAGCCCCCCCTCCCCCCCCTCTTATCTAAGGGTCTGCATGACCACCACCCCTCCCCCCTCCCACTCCCTTATCTGAAGGTCTGGATCCACCACTGATCTGTAGACATCATTAAAAAGTTTCATGAATTATTATCATGGATTTGATTAACAAACCTTTACTTTGGACAAGCTGTAATCCAGTAGAAGTTGTAATGGCTGGAACTGAAAAACAAAAATCATGATAATAGTTATTAGTAAAATCCAGCTAGTGGTCTATTATCAATGTTGCATTCTGATTGGTTGAGCTACTACTAGGCTATATGTTATAGACCACTAGTAGTGAAAAGCACCGGCTTTTTGGCGGCAAAAAAGGATTAAAGACTAGCTTTAATTAGCTAAACTTTTTTTTTATTCTCGATATTTTTGACCAACTAGTTCGATTTTACTAAAACAGTTCGGCCTCATGGACTATTGACTCAGAGCCCATTTGGGCTCAGGGAATATTGTTAAATATACACAACTGCACATGTAAGTATTAAATAAAATACAAAAAAAAAAAAAAAAAAAAACCAGACAGGTGAATCATAGCGGTAAATTTCAACCTTTATTCCAGTCATTAAAATGACAGAAATATTAATTTTAGAAAAAAAAAATTTATTTATTATTATTATTATTATTGTATCTTCAGAGATACAAGTAGGGAAGGTTACATAAAATTATGGTCATCACTTAAATCTTTACACTGACAGTGTGAAGTCAGTCTAACTAAAACTAGTCTATGTTTGATGTAATCTTCACTGTGGTAAGAACATGATGGACGATGCTGGGTCAAGAGAATTTGCATGTAGATATTGGGCTAAAGGGATAAAGCAACTGGTCATTAAGCCACCCTATCATTTAATTTAGCTCCAGACATTTAGCTCCCCATTTCTATCTCAGACTCATCCTTAGCATAATATTAGGATACTTTTAAAAGACTCATTTAAAAATTAATGAATATAATTATTAAGTATTCATCTTTAATAATATAACACAGGAACTCTAAAAAAAAATTAAATAAATAAATAAATAAAAAATAAAAGTTTTCATTGGCTTCCCTGTACAAAAATATTACCCAGTATTAATATTTTATGAGTTACACCTATCTGTTTAATGTCATGGCACTGAATGATTGGATTGTATCGACGCTTTCTTTTAGCTCCCTAACTAACGATTCGCTTTAATTTCGAAAATACTGCAGTAGAACTCGAGAAAAGGATGAACGTCAAAAGATAAAGAAAAAAAAAGTTATCTGAAAAAAAAAATTAAACTGAAAACTTGAAGACTTGAATCGAAATTTTATAAAAGAATACAAAAGAAAAATAATACTCTTTTGAAAATTAATTTTTGCTAGCATATTATTGTGTAAGATGTTTCTAGCCTGTTTATGATCGAGTTTTATATTGCCTTCCTTGCATACCTTGGCCAAAAGTAAAAATTCCCGTTTCTATTCCTTTCTCTTTTATTCGAGGCCAATCGTGCGCAGAATAGTTTGTTTCCGCGTAAGGAATTTCAAAGTCTTCAAGCATAAGTCGAATCCCCTCGGCCCTTCCTCGAAATCCAAAGTAATGAAGCGTGACTTGTCCAACACTGACGATCGGAGAGCAACCTCTTTTCCCATGGATAATCTGATTAATCTTGTTTAAAACGAACTGCGCCTTGCCGCTGTAGAATATAGCAGCAATTAGCGCGATTAACGCGAATGCAAGCTGCAAACTCAACTTTTCCGCCATGTTGAATGGCTGAGAGGACCTGGTGACACATTTTGGGCAGCCTGGTTACCAAATTGCTTAATGCAGTGTCAGAATGATTGCGAGGTTGCGAAGTTATGACAACATTTTTTTATGCAAGCTGTCGAAAACCTGAGTTTTCTTGCCTAAAAATCGTACTACATCGATCTCTGTTCTAGTTTTTGGATAGCTATGTTTTCGTTTGATGGACAGTTTAAAAGTAGAAGAGCTGTTTCGCTGGGTGGAGCCAGTAAGAAGGTGAGTTTACCTTGATTTGTATTCTACAGAAAGACCAGAAAGTTAATACAATTCTTAGGACATTCTAAACTTTCAGATTGGATTAATCTTTTCGTGGGACGCTTTCTTTCTTCAGATACGGTATTTTGACATAGGGATAGTGCGTTCTTGTGTTCGGAGATACAGATAACTGGTCTTTGTAACAATTTATTGCTTTCTAACCCGTGGTATCCAATCGATGGAAATCAATGATCGGAAACCAATCAATCAATTGATATCAATTGATAAAATTAGTTAATTGGAATCGGTTTAATAATAATAATAATAATATGCAATATTTATTGTATCGGTCAATCAATGATCAATCGATAACCACACAAAAACTGTCCATCGAATGCTATCGATTGGCACAGCAACCTCGAACAGACGTCACGCACGCTACCTGTCCAATCATCCGCCACTTTTAGGAAGCCGTGGGGACGAAATTCGTAAAACAATTCTGACCCAGTCTTCTTAATGCAAAGAATATACCCCATTGCATGTGTACTCAAATTACCCACTTGCCCGTCCTTGCCTGTCCGTGTCATTACGTCTTTGCAATAAGCCTGGGAAGAGGCTTTACTGAATTTAAGGTGCATCGCCAAAGGCTATCATCATTGCCGTTTTGAGGTGAACATCGGTGAAGTGTTTACTACTAACAAGAAGAGGGGAGAATGCGGAAACGTATATAGTTTACCACTTTGGATAAGGTAAATTTTCATACTTCAAAAGTTTCTGTTTTTGGTGGGGGTATGTGTGGACGGGAGGCAAGAACGGCAACAAACTTTTGAGTTGTCAATGGAAAACGGATACCTGTAGATGGGGCATTGAAAAGAAAGAAGGGGGTATTGTTCTCTTTTTAAAGTTTGAAGCATTAAAATGAAATCATCCTTTCATGGTGTTGTAAACGAAACAATTCAACGACCTGCTCCCAGTTAGCTTGATAGCTTAATTGATAGAGCGCTACACATCGCAGAGGTCGAGGGTTCAAATCCAGTACAAGCCTGAATTATTTTCAGGCTTTCTTTTCGCAACTGCATAAGTTGTGTATACAGCTATTTCGAGAAAGGTTGTCGGAAAAAATGTACACGCGACAATCCTGAAAGGTAATATGGGATATGATTGATATACTGTTCCTGACGACTGTAGCTGTCGAACCTACTTTTGTTGCTTTCCGTTAGCACTCGCAAACACATTTTCATGGCCTTCCATGCCAATTCTTTCAAATTTCTCTGAAGAACAGTGAACTCAAAACCTCCCACAATGCCTTTCGGGATTGTCGCGTGCACTTTTTCCGACAACCTTTCTCGAAATAGCTGTATAACTGAGATGATCTTCCTTCAAATAGTCCTTTTCTCCACATTTTCTTATATTCATAATTTCAAAAGGAAATGTTATTGTGTTTATGTTTTTATCACTGTGTACAAAGATGGGATATTTATGCACCGATTCTGTCAATCTGCAACCAAACAATACCAATCAATATCAATTTATCCATTGATTGATATTGAAAATTGACACCAGTCAATAACCACATGAATCTTGGTCATCGATTATCAATATCAATCAATTAATTGATATCGACTGGTATTGATTGATATCAATTGTCATCGATTATTGATTTCATTGATTGGATACCCCGGGTTTTTAAACATCCATGTACTCCTACATTGTTAATGACTTATTTGAAAGGGACAGAAGTTCGTCTTTGGTTTAATGTGGATACTGAGTTGCAAGCTATAAAGCTAAAAGAAGATTGTTTTTATTATTAATATTTTTATTATTATTATTATTAAAACTAAACATTTACTCTTATACTCTATGACTGATCCTTTTGTTTTATTGAGACACTCATGGTAGGGAAATGCTGTAGCTGCTATTGCTGAGGGACCAGTAATTAAGGGTGTTCCTTTAGGTGGTCTGATAATAAATTGCAGGCATCACCAGGGAAGCCCGTAATCCTAATCTCCTTTTTGCAACACAAAAGTGCTAGCATTAGTTTGGACGTCCACTAAGAATGGAGTGCATAGATAAAAAAAAAACTGTAGTCATGCCCGCATTTGTTGGGAGATTTCCTCTAAGAAGAGAATATATAGTAGGTTGAGTATGATAGTCTGGGCGAACATAGTCCTGAATAGGACTGTTGTTGTTAACAGTGACTCGTGACATTTTAACAACCTCTGCGGTAGTCATCTTCAGAGTCATGTCATGTCAGTAAATGGTATTGAACTCTAGTTATTGACCTGACTTGGTGACCAAGTCAGGTCAATAACCAGAGACATGAGAGTGATACAACTCACTTTGAGACTGAAGATGACTACTACACAGGTTGTTAAAATGTCAATCACTGTCAACAACAACAGTCATATTCAGGGGTATGTTCACCCTGACAATTGTACTCAACCTACATCACTGATGCCAACTCTCCCGCTTTTAGTTAGAGACTTGCGCTTTTTTGCCTCGACTCTCCTGCTCTCCCGCTTTGGTACATAAATCTCCTGCTTTTTACATCCACTAATATATAGATTTAGCCAGGGCTAAAAGCGAAGCTCCATTAATAAATTTATAATTTAAAACAAACAATAAACTTGTAATCCACAAATCAGTTAAATTAAGGGCACATTCGTGTGACTTTTGAGGGACAGGCTAAGTGATTTTAGAGTGAAACAAATCTTGCATCGAGTTTGATAGCCTTATTTACACCCAAAAAATAGCACTGGCAATCATCTTCGGTCACATTTTAGAGCAATAATGGCTTTTGATCACGGTAGATTAGGCGTGGAAAACAAATTCTTGGAAAACAAATCAGGCCGAATTTTTACATTCGACAAGTTTACTTTAGAAAATCTTGCCAACAAATCTGGGTGCGTGCAAATCAACCTTTTATACTTTTTATACATCACATCTGAGGTGAAAGAGTACTATGAGGCACTGTTTTTATCATACAGACCACCTGACCTCAGACAATTAGCAGTCAGTTTCACAATTTTTCAATAGTAATTCCATTCATTCAATATTCAGGACCATCGAAGCACGCATGGGCTTTTAGCGAAACTGTTCAAAAAAATTCCAAAATCACCTACCAAGTTTGCAAAGAAATTTTAACAGAGTTACACTTCAACATAATAATAAGGAATTTATTGTGTTTATTTTTTATTGATAGTTTTATGACCGTCACGGCGATGTGTAATATGCGTGGTACGTTGAGTACTCCTGCAAGCGATGTTTATGAATGACTGTAAACAAATAACGGCAAAGGGCGGCAAAGCGATGAAAATTGCAAAAGACAACTAACAAGAAATAAAAGATCAGAAATATAATTCGGTAGAACATTTACAGAGACAACAAGTTTCATTCACTAAAACAAGTATTTAAGTGTCTATAAGAATCCTAGAGTCTTTAAGCTTAAAAATTAAGTTTAATTTTAAGCCGCCGGCTTCCCGGTGTTTGCTGTTTTCCT
This sequence comes from Porites divaricata, assembly GCA_038088405.1. Classification (NCBI taxonomy): domain Eukaryota; kingdom Metazoa; phylum Cnidaria; class Anthozoa; order Scleractinia; family Poritidae; genus Porites; species Porites divaricata. The sequence continues at coordinate 7,456,821 of JBBMOI010000012.1, forward strand.
CGATGAACTCGCGACAAGTAAATCACTCGAAGTTTTCTTTCTACAGCCAAAATAATATCTAAATATTCTTCGGAACAGTTTTTCTTGTTATGTGCGGTGAAATTTAATATTGACTAAAGGCTTTTCAAAGTTCTGTAAGCTTATGTCAAACCTCATACTAGGTCAGATCAGTGTCTCAAATCTAAATACAAACGTGCATAAACTAGCCTCATAAACTGCGCTCGACTTCATGAAAACAGATATAAATACAATGATAACTCAGGCTTACCATATTTCGAGATGCAGCTCCTGAAAGCTATCAAGTAAGGCCTGAATCGCTTACGCATCCAGCAAGATGAAAAACAAAAACGATGCCATCCGAAATTGGATTTCCGACTTTGACAAGCAGCGCATTTCTCAACCAAAAATTCAATAAACAAACCAGCCATGAATAACGTTAACAGAAGACTCTTGGTAGCAGCTGTATTTCATTTTGTACATCCAGTGAAAAAAGACAGTTATTAAAAACATCACAAGTTGACACAAAACTCTGTCATCTTCCGTCAGCTGTTGAAGCAAACAAGTTTCAAGATGTTGTATGAATTTTCCGCATGAACTCACCTGTCAAATTTTGACCAATCAGGGCATAAAAATTGGACGTGGAGCCTGACCAAAGCGTGACTATCCTGAGAAAAGTGAAAACCATCTGTTTTCCCTTCTTGCATTTTTAAATAACTGGCTGAATTTTCGCTTCCGAGGTCAGTTTGAAATCAAAATGTTAATAGTGCTGGACCATAATGACATAAACACGGCATATTTCATATGAATTTTTGAAAAAAAATTGAGCTTGCGATCATCTGAAACTAGTAACTCGTCAGCGGATAACTTCAAAAAAATACTCGCCCTGGATGGGTCGACACCTGAGCCCGCGATACGGCCAGGTGATACTGGTCAGCGGATACCTTGTCTTGACAGCTGTCAATTGATCACATTGATAGTTTTCGCCTAGGCTCCCTGGGCTCCCAAACTAGCTAGAAAGTGTGAGATTGAACATTGGTTTCCCTGTGGTGCAGACGAACGGTCGGTCGCTCGCTCGCTCGCTCGGTCACGTGATTACCAAATTTTCTGGGATGGGCAGATTTCCTTAGCTATGGGGCTGCGCCCACGCGCGCTCAAAGCGCGTGCGAGGAGCTCCGCAAAAAATGTTGAATACTTAGTCAAAAATAAAACAGACTTAGTTTGATATTTAGCCCATTTCTAGCTCAAATCTTGAATTTTTCTTATTCGCAGTACGGTAAGATTATTTCTAGCATTCGAATTTTGATAGTATGTACGTCATGTGAGACGTCATATAATGTCCTAAGTCATTCCCATTGGGGGCTGGTTCAATTTTTCGGGGGGGGGGGGGGGAAGTTAATGTACTCATGAAATGACTCCTGGGTTACCCTGCTAGCAGAGGCTTTTCCTTTGTGTTTCTCAGCATTGTACTGCCATTCTCTTCGTGGCTTTGGCTGCTCACATTTTGTTTTGGTTGTTTCTGTGCCGAGGAAAAGACCTCTGCAGACAGCCGTTTGGTATTCCTGTTGAGCATGCATATTAGATACCTCCAAGATCTAGGAGGCCTGTAAGCTCGATGCCTCATCTCTTGAAGATACTGTCAGTTTGGCTGGTCATGAAGTGCTAGAAACCAGAGGTGCGAGAAAGTGAAACTGACAGGCAAACTCCGGCGGCGGCATCGTATTACCGACACGTGACCCAGAAATTCCATGGTAACCGCATTTTCATCTCGCACATGCTCAGCAGAAATCCCAAACGGCTGTCTGCAGAGGTCTTTTCCTCGGCACAGAAACAACCAAAACAAAAACAAAACAAAACGCGAGCAGCCAAAACCACGAAGAGAATGGCAGTACAACGCTGAGAAACACAAAGGAAAAGCCTCTGCTAGCAGGGTACTCCTGGGTTCAAACCTTTCACAGAATGTATCGTAGAATGTAATCTAGTCACCCATGTTTGTTTTGTGGGCATTTAAAAATCAAACTTAAGGCGTTTCATTCAGAAGGCTACACACTGACAAACTGTGCCAATCCTTAAATCTATAACATACATTTTATACTTACATGTATAATACGGGAGAAGTGCTTGGAAAAAAAAGCTCTAACCCTCTTTTAATAAATTAAACTGCTACATTCTCTTTGCACTGCCCAGTGTTCGCTTATGAGGTGAAAGAAGAAATTGATAAAAGAACAAGTCTAGAGATACTCACTAGGAGAAGTTATTCCTTGCACCCCTTCATAATTTTTCATTGTTATCCTTGTAAACCCTGATAGGAACAGCGGACATCCTTGATTCAAAGAACTCAGGCAGAAAGGCAAAAAAGAGAGGTAATTTTGAGTATTTTTATAATATTAAGTTACAGTGTTTCATCACTAGATGAAACAACTCGAAGTTCCTCAAAAATTCTCCTCTATGTGTTGCATTTTCAACTCTCTTCTTGGTGTTTCATCTGGTGATGAAACAGTGCAATGGTTGAACTTTGTTTAGGCTGTCATATAATACATTTGGTGATTCAGTAGTCTGTAGTTAATCAGATAAACCACTGTACATGTAGGTAGATGTGCCTCACATGGTCTGAGCTTTGTAGAATGAAACTGTTGGGGCTAGTAACAGTAAAATGTAGCACATACCCAGGGTTTTCATTGAGAATTCAGGTAGCAGGAGAAAGGTGCAACATTACAGGAGAATTTTTTGAAAGAGGCTCCATGTCTGAACAACATAACAAAATTATCATAGGCTATCGAATGTTAGCTGGAGAATTCTGTGTAGTTAAAGGAGAATTCACCGATCTCCGATGCCTAATGAGCACCCTGATACTGTAGTGGCATAGCTATTTGACAGAAATGCCAAGTCCAGTTTTTTTGCAGGACCCCCACAATAAACAAAAATCAACCCTGTCCCCAAATTATAACAAGACGTTATTTGAAGTAAAGGCTGCAGGTAAAATGTTGCATTTACATGTATGACTGGAATGATGAAATAATCTTTGTCCAGTGAGGAGGTGTGGATGAGAAACCATGCTATGCTGTGCATCGAAAATATTTTTGAATTGAGGGTAGAAGGGGGGGGGGGGGGGGGGAGGGGCTGATATAGCCTAAATTTCAAACAAAAACACAGAAAGTCTTAAAAGGTGATTTTAAGTGTGCCTGGGTTATTTAGTGACCCATATGGGACGTTGGGATAAGTGTGCCGTACATATACAGTACCTGGGAGACTTGCACCTGGATATGTACAGTGTTATTTAGGAAAGTTAGCATGTAATAATATCAGTGATGCCAACTCTTTTGGTGGGAGACTTACGCATTTTTGCCTTGTCTTCTGCTCTCCCGCTTTGGTAAATAAATGTCCCGCTTTTTACGTCCACTATAAATACTGAATACTTAGTAAAAAATAAAACAGACTTAGTTTGAGATTTAGCCCTTTTTTAGCTCAAAACTTAAATTTTTTTTATTCGCAGTATGGTTTCTGGGGCATTTTTGTCATATTGACAAAGAATTTTTCTAGCATTCGAATTTTGATAGTATGGACATCATGTAAGACGTCTTATAATGTCCTAAGTCATTCCCATTGGGGGCTGGGTCAATTTTTTTTTCGGGGGGGGGGGGGGGGGGGTCATTGAAATTCCGGGGGGGAAGTAAAAAAAAAAGACAGTCTCCTGATTTTAGGTCTCCAGAGGTTGGCATAGATCTTTGTAATATTATATTTTATTATAGGCTATTGGGAGGTCCCAGTCAGCCTGTTCCATGCATTTAAACCAAAGCTTACTGAGCCAAGTTACTGAGATATGTTGTTGGCTAAACAACCCCTCCTCCCCTTTAATACTTTGTAATTCTTTCACAATTCCAATCTGCCATTTTCACAGCACATGGGTGAAGAAGACACCTGACCCTAAGGTGTACTGTCATATTGTACATGTGTGCAGTACATAATTTTCTCAGTAAATATTACCTTCCCTTCTCTTTCTAAACATAGGAATTGCGTAGGCAAAATGCCAGTGCTCTCAAAATACAGTCTTTTCTGCGTGGAGAATGGATACGACACCAACAGGTACTTTTTTGGTTGTGAAATAACTACACTGTCAGACAATTAGTTTCTTTGAGAGTTCTGACTGTAACTTGTTTTCATTAATTTTATTTTTTATATCCTTAAGAATACTGAGCATACATGTAAGAAAGTTTTGCTTCTCTGCTAATAATCCAGAATGTCATTGTACAGGCAGTACATTGTTGATAGGCAAGCATTATTGCAGATACAGTATGTCTAAGGTTTGGGTACTGATGTGTCAACAGTGTGGAATTTACATGTTTGTTTTTAGATATCATTTTGTGGAAAAACCAGTGGTTGTGTTGAAAAATGTTGGTTGTTTTCCCTGGACATTCGATCGACAAGCATTTAGGAAAAGCCATTAAATTTTGTATAATCATTATGTTACCATGTTTTACTCTGACTAACTTTTATTTTCAGTATGAGTTTCACAGAAATGCCTTTGATGAGACAATGAATTCAGTGGAAAAATCCAAAGTCATCCCAGCTGCACCCGATGTAAAAATTATTGTACAAAGGCTTCTTTTCTTTTACTCTCACTCAAAAGACAATCAGCGATTGGTAAGGGTGTATCATTATTTCCTGTGCCAGGCAACAATGTTTTTTTTTTTTATATCACTAATGTGTGCATGTACACGATAAACACTGTTATGCTGAGCTGCAGATAATAGGGAACTTAAGAACCACAACGAAGTTCACAACGACGACGTCTGTTGACTGGGAAAAGACTGGAACGAGAACATCAGTTTCGGCGGGAAAAAGGAAACTTAAGATGCAGTCGGTCGGTAGGTCGACGACGACTACACTGAATGTAAACACAAATGTAAAACTGTAATGTCTGTTCGCAACAAACTTTTCCGCATTGGCGTCCTTTAAAACAATTCAAGATCCGTAGCTGTACGTCTAATTTCATTGACGATTTAGATTTTTTTGTGTTGTCTGACCTTTTCGAGTTGAAAAACCTGCTTTCCACACGAAGATTATTCAGCTTTCAACTGAATGAGATGACCGAGTCTGAGTATCTGTCAGAGTTTAGATTTGGAAAAAGAGACATGCTGATGTGATAGTTGTTTTCCATATAAAGTTTATTTCCTCTATATTAAACACATTTGATTTGCCTTACCTAAACGTACAAATAAATTTATCACTTACGAGTTCGCTCGCTCGGCCTCCACAGCTGTTGTCATTCTTCAAAGTAAAAACAATTCATTAGTCAAATTTTCAATCAACATCGTTTGTTGGGAGAAAAATAGAACGATACCTGGATCGACGAGAATAAAGAAGTGCAAAGGACTTCAAAAATCGCTTAAAACAGTGGATTTATACCTGCCTAAGCTTGTGGATTGCAGGACGACGTGATTCTACTATGTTTGGTGTCGTCGACGACACCACGATGACGAAATTTACTAATCGCGCTTGCGCAGTACACTGTAACTCACTTCCGGTCTTGGTCAACGAAGCTGCCGTCGTGGTTCTTAAGTTCCCTAATGCATGATTGGTTAAAGGCCAAAAAAAAACAACTTGAATTCCAGCACATCCTTTAGGGAGACAGCTCCCACACTTTGCTTGCCCAGGGTCACTTCTTGCTAGTTTTAGTTGACAATTTACACACACACATGTAGTGAGAGGATAACTTGTCTTGAAACCCCTGCCCATTTAGCAAGTGAGTGTCAAGAGTCACTTGCCTTGAGCAAGAAAATCTACTTGCCCCAGTTGTTCAAAAGGTGGATAGCACTATCCACCGGATAAATCTCTATCCAGTGATAGGGAAACCAATTGCGCTATCCACTGGATAGTGATTTATACGGTGGATAGAGCTATCCACCTTTTGAACAACTGGGGCCTTGTCCCATACTGGTGGACAGGACTTATTTCCAGTCCTGAAGTCATCAGACGATGTGATCTTGCACTAAAATTGGCCCTGATGACCAATAAAATCCAGTTAAAAAAAAAAGAAAAAAAAACAGTATGAATTATTGTGAGTGTAATTTATGTGAATTGTTGACCCACTAATGTTGTAGCGGTGTTGCGAGGAATGATATCAATAATCAATTTACTTGTGAATCTCGCACCTTCCATACACGAGTAAATTGATTATCGATATCATTCCTTGCAACAATGCTACAACATTAGTAGGTCAACAATTCACATACAGTAGTCTCACAATAATTCATACTGTTCTTGGACTCAATTCATTATTGATTGAGTCCATAACCACTTTTTACTTTCTGACCAAAATGGTTTCTAACATGTAGACATTTTTGCTTTTTCCCCTCACTGCGTAGCCTGGTCCCAGGCTTGACATATGACCTTGCAAGGACAAAAACATCATTATTTTGCATTTCTTCAACCTCATTTTGAGCTTAATAATTAGCTGCTTGCAGTCCACTTTTTCCTGTAAGATCCTTCAAGTTCATAATTTTCACATTTCACAATGAGCATGGGACAAAAACACAGTCATGAACACACACAGTTACCTTGATTTTCTTCCAACTTGGGATTTCGCCTTCGTTTTTTCGGACTTGAAAAAAATATGAGACTGGTGACAGTCTAGCTTAATAATTACCTCGCTTTATGTTTTTGTCCAATATACATGTAATTATGTATTTTTTTTTAGATTTGGATGTGCCAGTTTATTCTGAAGAATCGTAACATTGTTAATCAGTTACAATCTGAAGATCGTTCCAGTTGGTTACATCAAATCAAATGCCTTCTATTGACTTGTTGCAGGTATTTGTGTATACTGTACATTGTAAAATAATTTACGAGTAAGAAGTGCTACAATGTATTGTGAAAGGTTCATCTTAAGATACTGAAGAGACGATCTAATTTTAATTGAACCTTAATTTCGAAATGTGAATGAATTGAACAAGTTGAATTAAATATAGCTGAATATCTAAATTCAGTGAACAAATTTTAAGTTTGTTGATGTTTGTAAAATATTAATATTGCACTCACGAAAAAGTAGTCCTCTAGTCATCAGATTTCATTTTTTACATACCGGTACATGTTTCTCTGGCTGTTTTTGCAAATCCACATTTCAGCCTATAACTAGCATCTTCACATGTTATTAATTACTAGAAATGTAAATTATGTGAATCGCAGAAACTTGTAAAGTTGAGGCTAACGGTCATAAGTAGGAAGAAAAGGAAAGAAGCTAATACAATGTATGGTAAAAAACAAAGCAAAACAAATAAAAGAAATAAAGAAAAAAGCAAAACAACGAAAATGGAATACAATTTTAAATTTTTAAACTTTTAATTTAATCACAGGTCACTAGAGTCATCGCTGAAAGAGTCCAAGCCAGTGGCCATTCAACTGCGTATGTTAGAAGTGTTTACCTCTTGTGATTCATTTCATAATGCAGCTGATCCTGCTGGGAGCAGAAAGGATGCAGCCATGGTAACTGTTTACCTTGTCAGAAATGGTGAGCATTTTTTTTTCTCAAAATATTCCTTTTTTCTGCCGATTTTAGGCTGAAAATATTCTGTGTATTATTCTTGAATTATAGCTTATGACATTTCTGTTCTAGAATTGGGGTGCCGATTGTTGTTAGTGCAGGTTTTTTCGTTTTGTTGGCGTGTTTTGGCGTTTAGAGAAAGGAATTCGTTTTCAAATATATAATTGTATTGTCTTTACAATTTTCAACACACAACATTATATCCTTTGAAAATCTCAGCTTGGGCTTTATTCTTAAAATATTCATAAAATTTCGCAAATTTCAGCCTTGATATTCTTATAAAATATATTATTATAAAACTAGTAATAACGGAGTGCGGGCGACGATTGGAGCAAAAACGTTTTGATTGACCTGCTTTGCGTAAGTTTCACGTGACAGATGGTCAAAACACGCGTGATCAGATTACGAGTGATAGAAGGTGCAAACGCGCATGATCAAATTGCATTATGTGCATTCCATTCATTCTTAGTGGAAGTCCAAACAAATTATGGTTACATACATGCGACGCATGCATAACAACAACCTGGGGATTAGGACCGCAGGCTCCTCTTGTCGGCCGCGATAAAAAAGAAGAGTGTAGCCTGGGAGCAAGCTCTCCATTTCTGTCGAGTGGCGAGCGAAACGAGCCTCAAGGGAACGCGCGCGCGAGCGAGCGACAAATTCGCGTGCGACACTCGCCTTACTTCTCGCGACTCCCCCAAATGAAGAGCTACATTGTAGCTTGCAGGCTAAAAGCGTGGTAGCCTAACAGCTTTTTGTTTTAACACACTATGACTTGGCTTTTATGGTCTTCTCAGGATATTTTCGATATCTCCGAGCTCTGTTGAATGCTAGAGTACCTTCCAGCCTAGAGCCATCTGTTGTTCCTCCGACTCCACTGGCGGGCGCCATCAAGGATCTGGTGGTGGGTCCTCTTCGCCTTAGTCAACAAACAAGTAATCATGAGGAAACTGAGTTTACTGCCAGCGATAGGTAATTTATTACGCTTGTATGCATGAAAGGCTCCATGACTTTATCAGCTCCACTTTGCTCTCACGTTCATACTGAGCCATACCTATCGGTTTGGACAACGTCGGTATTGGAATGAACGTTTATTCGTTTGTCTCACGATAGAATCGCTTTGAGATATTGATCGCGACGTTTCGACTGCAATACTGCTAGTCTTCATCAGGCGATGAGGTCGATTGTTTACGTGTAGCTATTTATGCACGTTGGTTCGCCACCACGATGAACAATATTCACATCTTTAATGACAACGTCGGTTTTCTTTCGATTTTTGCTTTTTGTGATTTTTGTCAGTCCATACTTTGTGTACTGGGCTTATCTGTCCAACCTTTTGTAAAAAGATGCAATTCAGAAATAAGGGGTTTGGGAACTATAGCATTCGAGATATAAAGAAGTTCACCCCGATCTTAAAAAAAAAAAGCAACAACAGCAATAATAAAAATGACAACAATAAAGACAAAAACAAAAACAAAAGCAGAGTCAGTAGCGCCTAGTTCATTGCGTTCTTCACTTTTTCTTCACAGACATGAAGTATTTTCAGCCCTTGTGAGTGATATACTATGCCCTGAGATGTCAGAACAGATAACATGTTTCCTGCTGCCCTCATTAGCTGATCCGTCTTCACAGTTCCCGTTTAACAGCTTACTAGAGACGCTTCTGATGATGCTGTCCAAGACAGGTGATTCAGGAAAAAGTAACAGAGGAGTGAACCCCACTCCGTGGCTGCTGTTTGGAGTGTTAGCATTTGTGGAGAAACAGTTAGGTACGAATCAGTGTGCTTGTTTTGTCCGAAAGTCGATCCGCCCGACGGCGTTTCGCCCGGACGTACGTCTATTCGCCCAATGACAAACAAGGTTGGATTCTATTACTACGGTTGCTGTAAAAGGTCCAGCGATCTAATGTTCTCAGGCTTGTGCGCCGGTACGAAAAACCATTTAACAATTAGTCGCCGAAGGCGACGTGAATATCGGCGAATAATCACCGAGACGAAGTCGAGGTGACTATTCGCCGATATTCACGTCGCCTGAGGCGACTAATTGTTTTAGTATAATTACATTGATGATTATTCGAGATAATAAAATTATTGATAAATTTCCGACTCCGAAACATCAACAAATCTGGCTGCCATTTTGAAAACTGCTAGCCCTCAATGTCATAATCACCGCGCGGTGATTATAGCGGGATAAATCATAATTATACTAAATACGGATAGGTCTTCTGTTCACACAAATATGTAACAACGGTGATTTTGGCGCCATTTCTATAACGGAACAAAGCTGCGCCGTGCAGATCTCTAAAACCCGGCGCGGCGCATGAAGTATCAACACCTATGCTATACGCGACTTTCCACCGTGGAGAGTTGCGTATTGGATAGGTGTTGGTACTATACCGGATAGCTTCTTGTGTCGGCATGAGACATTCTGTGTGAAGTATTCAGTCACTATACAAAGATGCTGACCCACACGTCCAGTCGCTGTCTTTCCACGCGCATTCTCCTTTTTTGGGCTTAAAGAACGTCAAATAAGCATCGAGTGAATCGACTTCATTCTGGGCGAACTACCGTCGTGCGGCGGTACTGTCCAAATCGTTTTCTTTGTTTGATCGTGTACGTTCTTAGGCGCAGATTCCCAATGGGAGTGGTATAGATGGTAAAGTCGGAGAGACTCCGAGATTCTTAGTATCTGTATGTTAAACCGAAACCTTACAACCTCTTCCAGTCTTCGCAATCGCTTCCGAGATTTCCTGTTCGGTTCAAACGTTTTTGAGCCTCACGATATTCTACAGGCGCATCACTTGTGTCTCATGGCACTGGTTTCCGAGGGGTTAATAAATAAACGCATCAGTCTCACTGGCCTGGGAAAACAGCTGAGATTTCGCGACGCCACCACTGGTTCCCCGCGAAATGACGTCTGAGGAATGAGCGCAAAAATTCCATTAGTGCTTGAGTTCTGATTGGTTGGAAATTTGCTTCAACCAATGAAAAGACTGATACAAGTTTTATAGCGCCGCTTAGAATGTATTTCTGGAGATCTAAAACTACTCTGGATACTCATACACCGTAGTCTAAAAAAACGCTTTCAATGCATTTAAGAGGAAACCGTCGTTGGGTGCCCCTGCTGCATCATAAACACCCCGGAAAGCTTCACCAAAAAGGTAGCACTGTTATCTTTAATGAAGGAGCTCAAGTCATCTCCCTGCCGCAAAATGATAAAACCTTTAACAACTGTTTCCGTTGCCATGACATTCTCGTTAAAGCTCGTAGTAGAATGACGACGGCAATCTTGTTTTCCCGCCAAAATGACGCTGGTTCACGCGCGTGCACTACTTAGTATTGAGAAAATCTCGCACTCGTAGTCGTACTCGTCTCAGAATCTAAAACTCTCTAGTATCATTTACAAGTCTATGTGATGTACTTTAAGTATTCACAACACATAAAGCGATTTTCGTACGACCTTGAAAAAAGGTTTCGGTAAGTGTTCGTTATTTGTTTCATCAGCCAATGGATGAAAAGATCAAAACATGGCCTCTTTGTTTTCCCGCCAAAGAAACCCTAATATGGAGAAGGCATTGTTCGATTGGCCAGTCGTGTTGTGGTATGACGTCAAAGCGAAGTATCGGTTGATTTCTAGAAAGTTCTCGGGCATGAAGTTTTTTCACCTGAGCGTTCGCTTAGGCCCGGTTCAGACGGCGAACTTTTCATGAGCCGAACCTAATACATTGAATTAAGTACATGAAAAGTTCGGCGTCTGAATCAATTAGGAACGCCTATTTCAATTTGGAACGGCTCAGCCGTTCTTTTCGCCTGGCCCGGCCGGGAATTTCGCCTTTGGAGCGACTTTGGAACGGCTTTGATTCAGACGCCGAACTTTTCATGTACCGAACCTAATGCATAAATTATTATAACGTATTTTGTAAGTAGCTTGACCGAAATGAGCATTTTTCTCCTTTGAATTTAGTTCGGCTGGAATTAAGATCGGCGTCTGAATCAATTCAGCCGGTCTAAATAATTTGGGTCGGCCTTAATACGCTCTTCTCACGTATGGTAATATGCCCGTCCAACCTCGTTTTTGAGTACAAGTTCTTTTGAAATGCTAATAAGACGATGTTTTCGTATTTGAATTTCAAAAGAATTTTTATTCGTAAACGAGGTTGGACGGGCATATTACCATATGTGAAAAGAGCGTATTCGAATTAGGTTCGGCGCATGAAAAGTTCGGCGTCTGAACCGGGCCTTAACCAACCAAAAGCCACGCGCGTTTGTATCCGTTCGATAAACCAATCAAATCGCTCTATTTCCGTTCGTTTGTCGTTTATGTTTTCTTCGCGCGCTTTCATTTCAAGGTCATACGAAAATCGCTCTATTGAATCGACATATTGTGATGATACCTGTATTGTTAATTGTATTTACCTTAGGATCATCTCCTGATCTTGTTATGGTTAAAAGATATATTCAAGTGCTGCAAGTCTTGTTAGTCCAACTTCCTCGTCCAGGTGAGTATTGCTGCTGCTTAATGAAAAAGCATCTAACTCATCAGTAAGAAAAGGGAGGGAAGAAATTACATATTGCTGCAGTAAAACAGGCAGCGAAAACCTGAAACTTGTTTTTCAACTAAAAAAGTTGCGCTTTTTACCACCAACGTTCAAACCTCTCGTGCAGCAAATTAGCTCATCGCAAGTAGCGTTAATACTGACTTCTGATTGAATAAAATTTCGCGGGAGTCGCGCTGTACACAGGAATTACGTCACTTGCTGCAAAACAAGTTTGCGTTGGGCCGGTAAAACGCGCGACATGTACAGAGTTTGTTGCAAAGAGTAGAACTACTCTGTTTTCTGCAACAACCTTATTTGTTGCAAGTTTGGTTCGTGGGTCGTAAAATTCGCAATATCGCTTTTCGACTCGTTTTGCAGCAATGTCGCAAAACAATTTGCACGTTTTTGCATGCTCGTTTTTCCTTACCCTAAGTTGTGTTTGAATGTTAATGTACGATTCTCATGAACAGCGTCAAACACTTAAGACAAACAACTCACTATCTTGCGTTGTTAATCTGCTTTAATTTCCTGCACCAGCAACGGCCAGTTCTGATGATGAGGACAGCGACAGTGAATCAGAAATGGCTATTGATCCTCTTCAGGTATGGACATCGTTGCACAGCTTATCTGCACGCAAATCTTGCAAAACAAGCCAAACCTCGATCTTAGAGCGCTTTCCGTTTGTCAGAACTGGCCGGCCGGACCATTACCCGACCAGTCAGTTAGCAAATAAAAATCGCCTTTTTTTCAAGAGCTTTTTCTGACAAACCTTCTCCTTCGTGCATACTATTTGGGATTTCACTGATCTGGCTGGATAGTTTTGATTAAAAGTGTAATTCCCATTTCAACGGGAATGGTCTGGCCGGTCAGCTCTTACAATTGGAAAGCGGCCTTGGACGTACATGTGGTTTAAAATCAAAGGAGAGATTTAGGCCCCGTCGACATTGGGGATTTTTTTCTCCGGTTTGGCTTACCGTCCACAGTTATCCGGTGAAAAGTGGCACCGAAAACGCACCTTTTCAAAAACGCTCTTCAGATTAGAGATTTTCGAAAACGCCGGCTTACCGTTTTCGTGTAGACGGACAAAAACACAGGTTTTCGGATACAGTGATGTCATACAGTACACCATATACTACCGCTAAAAGCTGCCGTAAACTACAGTTTCTCCTTAATATCACACGTAGTTTGAGTAGGGAGTGAAACTTCTGAGGTTGTTCGGACGCCGTATTAAGCGGACACCACCTTCAATAAAGTCCCACGTTTTTCCTGCCATATTTTCTGTGAAGCGGGCAGCTATGTCTTGTCGCTTTATGAAGATTTTACTGCAAAGGCAAACAAACGTTTGGTCTTTATACACTGCAAAGACATACATTTATGAAGGGAGGAATGGGAAGGGAGTCCAACTGGACTGAAGAATGTTTCACTCAACTGAGAACATTTTATTATTTGGAGAGTCAATTCCTTGAGACATGACAGAAGCCAAGGCCCAGACCGAAAGTTGTCGGTAGTTCTTTGCCATCCTGCAGTTTTCTGGCAGGCTCATGCATTGGCGTCTGCTTTAGAACGATAGAGCAGCTTCAAAACATTTTTCGTTGACATTTGAAATCTGAATACTGGAACGTCCTAAACGCTTTCTTGGTGTTAATCTCCTTCACATATATTTTGCAATGGTCGTACTTGGCAATGATATAAGTTGCCCTTTAGAAATGTGTTATGGTCATTAATGATATCCTTACATATGTCTTGTGGTATCTCGTTACCACTATTGTGGTAACGACTGTTGATATTTCTTTGCCTACAGCCTGCACTAGAAATCCTTCGAGAAAAATGTTTGGATGTTGTCGATTCAAAGGAGCATGTCAAGACCTTGGAATCTCTTCTGACAAGGTACATACCAACTGGTATACTGATTTTATAGTAGACGAATGTTTTTTTTTTCAGGTTTCATTTAAATGTTAACACCCTAGGTGTGCAAAAGGTAGAATTCAAAATATATATATATATATATATTATCCAAGTTGAAGATTCACCGGTGATCCAATAAAGTGCTCTACAGTGAAGGAGCGGTATAATTAAACTTATGGTCATCAGAGTTGAGTGATTTTACTTTACGGATTATATATATATATATATATATATATATTATGGAAAATCGTCTCACTATAACTCAATCTACAATCCTGGACAGAACTCCTTGGGACAGTACTGCAATATTTATATTTTTCTGTCATTTCTCGGTTCCCTCTTAAAACAGTGCATCCTTCTCGAAATTTTCTTGCAGTTCTCCCTTCCCCCACCCTATACAAAGTTGAAACTCGGAAAAAATTCTGGATACATGCGTCCAACATTGTTTGTGGGGTGAGGGGAGGAGTTGGACCAGTGTGAATTGGAAAACGCCCCAGAAATGTAAAGGTGTCCCAAGACTTTCGTCCATGATTGTAGGTGTAAATCAGTTAACGTAATTTTTAAATCATTTCTAGGCACACAGGAGTGTCACATGAATCAGAAGTCATAACTGCACTTTGTAACATATGTCATTTCTTGATGTCAGAGAACAGGCTACCCATCCATAAGACAAGGTTGGTACTAACCCCATTTCCCAGAATGACCGCACGGAAGAAAATTCTTGTTTGTCTCGCGATGTAGTTGTCTGAGTGGCTAAAATTGCGACGTTTTGTTTTCTTACTGCTTGTCCATGTCTGGAACGATAAGATTGACTGGTGGCGTGGTTACGTATCTATGTACACACGATAGTCAACTGCAGAGCTGCGAACTACAGTCGACCAACGGACAATGTCCCAAAAAAAATTGGCCCATGCCCGACGAGGTCCAACTGTGGTCGGACACGATGTCCGGACGGAATGAATACCAAATAGTATCATTTCGCAAATGAATAATACTATAACTTGCAGGCATGTGAATGGTCGTACCAACAACAACAACAAAGAACGTTTTTGTTGTGAATGGTTGACAGTAATCAGTCAACCTTGCCTAGCCCTTCAGGGCGGAAAAACGTTCTGCGCAAGCTTCTGCGCATCCCTCATCGCAGGCTCAAGGGCTTTTCTGTGACTGTGTTCGACTGTTTGTTTGTTTGTCACTGAGAGAGTGACTAAGACTGAATGAAATGCACAAGGTGTGAACGTTTCCTTCTCGAAAAGCCTTTATACTTTTGTGTGGTCAGTTGTTTTTCGTCACTTGAAAATTACTTTGGACTCGAAACAACCATTGTTAAAGGAAAAACGGATCATCCCGTCAGTCTGAGGTCAGGAATAAAAAGTTTTGAACATTTCCAAAGAGGCGAGTATTTTGATTGTGCATTCGATTTATTGAGCTATTTTATAGCTCATATGTCAGTGGTGTAAGCGTATGTATCTTTGTGGCTCTGTGGCTTTGTGGCTCTCTGGCTTTGTGGCTTTATATGTTGGGATGTTTGTTGCAAGAGCCAATAAGGTTGAAGGTACTATGAGTTGATGCTTAGGAACCAATGAGATCTCGGTATCTATCTAAACATGGCATTGGTAAAGGTCGAACAAGGGCACTTTGAGACCGCCATCTTGATCCTTCACAATTTTTTCGTCTTTTATTACGGGTACAGGTGTTTGGAAGCATTACATAAAATATCTTCATGATTCAAACGCTGTGAACAGTGATGCAGCTGTTTAAGGGTTCATATTTAAGTGTGGTTGCTGCGTCGGGGCATTTCTGACCTAATTCGGCTATCGGTACAACGCACGTCAGTACGAGTTCTGTTTCACCTGCTACAACTGGGTAAAGTATAAAAGATCATATATTTTCAAATCTCTTCCAATGAAGCAGTAATTGATATTTCGATATAGACTTTAATTCGAAAGCATGCGCCCTATAAAATGTAGTTTTGGAAGTTTAAAAGGCAGCCTTTTTTTCTGAAAGCTGTATCGAGTATTGTTAATCCCGTAAACAAGCTTTAAAAATATTATTCTCTCGCTTACAAAGTTCAACCGACCTTTTTCGTTCTATTTAGTAAAGATGCGTAACTTATGTAGAAATAGTAGCGTTAGGGAATAAATTAAAAGAAGCTAGTTGACACAATAATTAGATACTGTTATATACAGTGGAGTAACATGATATAAGTAGAAATATATTTCGGCAGTTTGATAATTTTCTTGGAAGTTAATAAATGTTAGGCTATCAACCTTGACGTTGCATGAAGCATAATTTAATTGCAGATGTTGTAATAAAGACGAGGTGATTTCTTAAAATCGTTTGAGAAAATTTTGTAATAAAACAATTTGCCTCTTTTTACGTACGAATTGTGAAAGGGCCAAAGACCAACATCTTCACATGCAAATTGTGTGCATGAGTTATTTTTATAATTCTGTTTACTAGATTACTGTGTGATAACTCGAATTCCCTCACGTACGAACCACGAAAGGGGGCAAAGTCCAACACTTTCACGTGCCAGCTGTGTGACTGTACATCTCATGCAAATTGGCTTTTCACAATAATAATAGTATAAACTCGGACGTATGAAGACCTGTTTTGTTTAGTAACCAATGCCTTAAAAAAAGGCTCTTTTCTTTTAAGAAGCAATGGCTTTTAAAAAATGACGAAATAAGTTGTTGGAGTTAAAGACTGTTTCACAAATGTTAATAAATGTTAGGTTATCAACCTTGACGTTGCATGAAACATAATTTAATTGCAGATCTTATAATGAAGCCGAGGTGATTTCTTAAAATCGTTTGAGAAAATGTTGTAGTAAAACAATTTGTCTTTTTTTACGTACGAATTGTAAAAGGGCGAAAGACCAACATCTTCACGTGCAAATTGTGTGCGTGAGTTATTTTTAGAATTCTGTTTACTAGTTTACTGCGTGATAACTCGAATTCCCGCACGTACGAACGATGAAAGGGGGCAAAGTCCAACACTTTCACGTGCCAGCTGTGTGAGTGTACATCTCATGCAGATTGGCTTTTCACAATGATAAATAGTATCTTGGACGTATGAAGACCTGTTTCCTTTTGTAACCAAATCCTTGAAAAGGCTCTTGTCTTCTGAGAAGCAATAGCTTTTAAAACGTGAAGAAATAAGTTGTCGGAGTTAAAGACTTTTTCACTGTGTAGAATTGCACGTGAAAACCTCGTGAATTATGATGACGCAACCATCTACCACAATGATAAAAATCCTGGTATTTCGTAACCATTCAGTATTCGATGAGTCACATTTTGGCTTAAGAAACTCCGAGGAAACCTTAGAGTTTTCCTTCTAATCAACGTTTGGTGAGTAGAAATTTATTTCACTTTAACGATTTGTTTGACTTGCACCAGATGTAACAGGGAAAGACAGAAGGAAGTGAATATATAGCTTGAGGATCGATTCAGCTGAGCGTTTCGCGTTTTCATTTATGTACCGCAATACGCAATTTCGCACAAAAACCGAATCTACATTTAGGATGAAAGAGGTAGATTCATCACTCTTGGTAAGGTTACACCGAAGCATTCAAAATAGCTCATGCACGTTTAACGTGCCTATGTTTTGTGAGTTGTCGTCGCCGTCTTTCGCCGGGCTGAATTAAAAACCGCTTGTATTCTGTTGTTGGTAAATACTTTTTCACATGCCCAGATTTATTCCCTTTGGAGAACCAGCTTTATCCATCTCTTCAGTCAAAGAGCCATTTGTGCGCCGTAAAACTTTCTCGGAAATAGAAGGCCAGACTGTAGGCTTACTCGAGAAGAAAAGACTACTTCGATCATTTTTCTGTTGCTCAAGTAATAGCAGTCAGAGTTTTCTTCACTTTTAATTACATAGTTTTGTTTTCCAGTGCACTGTGAAAGTTCTGTTCTTTATTAGAAATAACTTTCTGTACGCAAATTTTCCTTTTCACTCGCTGCGAAGTAGAGAACGTCACAACTGCCGACAGTTACTTTAAAACAATTGACTCTGCCCGTAAACAATTGCTGGAGCTGGATTTGTCTGAGGCGATCAAAACAAATACCCTTATGTGCAGTTTACTGTATTTTCTAACGATTAGCTGAGTTTAACTTGCTTGAATGAAGATCATCACATGGACCAGTCATTCACCGAGTTATGAAAAATAGCTAAATGGTGAATCATGGTTTAGCTGCGAAGCTCACTGAAACTGATCTTTTGCTTTTAAGATCTTTAGGTAGGTTGTTTTCGTACAAAAAAGTCATTTCTTCATTGTCAGCAAGAAGTTTTTGCAATGTAATTTTAACTTTGTTAGAAGGAAATCCTACTTACACGTAGGTTTTTGACAGATGTTATGCATGTTAAACTTGACAACATAAAGCATAATTTATATTTATCTCATAGTACGCGAAACGATCAAGTCTAAGAAAAGCTACAGTTGCTTTGAAACCGAATTGTGGGAAGATTTTACTAGATAAAGATTGACTTTTTTTCTGCCGACATATCAACGCAAGAACTTTTACATTGAGGATTTTGGTTATATTTTAGTGATCTACAAAGCCACGTATGTCTGATCGAGCGTGTTTTAAAATATCAGCTCCAGTGCGACAAAGTTCAGTGACTTAAAACACATCGTGGGCAAGCGTTAATTTTTTGGGGCAATTCACTGCACAAAGAAATATTGTTTTTGTGTCCACAGTGGAGCTCCGGATCTTATATATCCAGGAATTCCTTATATGAACACATTTTGTGAAGGCATCTTGAAATTTTTAGGACCTACGCATGCACATTTCCAGTACAACGCAAGGAAATTAATGTCGTTAAAGTCCGTTTTACTATGAGGTATCCTTCGAGAAAATTAAGTAACGATAAGGCTATAACCACAGCTTGCAACTTTTGAAGACAAATTGCTTGTTCTTTCCAGGTTATGAGTGGAAACATTATATTTTTAGGCAAAAAAATATTTGGAATCCCGCCATTTTTTCAGACCCGGCCATGGGATCTGGGCAAAAAAGTTCACGCATGCTCATTACGTTTTTCCGCCCTGAAGACTAGCCCGTGTACGGCATTTTCCCAGTCCTTCTCGGTCAATTCACTTCTTTGCTTGGACCATGTGACCTGGAACTCTTTGGCCGCGCGGAATAATGAAACCTAGGGACTAGGCAATAATCAACCTAGGAATCCCACGCCTACGATTGCGCCTACGGCACCATGCAAAGTTTTTATGAAACACAACTAATGCGCCCGTGATTGAGTCTGACCAAATTTTTTTTGTCCGACCAAAACGGCGACTGAGCCGGAAATATGTTCTTTCAAGAAATATTATTATCATTCGGTGCAAATGTTTCTTCCTTTTCATTGGCCGAGAGCCCACCACGTGACCTGTAAATAACTGCCTACAAATAATGGTGCGCTTATGCGCAATGCCGTTCAACTGTTTGGCTGCAAATACTATTCTGCTCATGCGTAAATGAAACCACGCTTGTTCCTTGCTCGTTTATGTGACCTTTGTCATTACTCCTGGAAGGCAGCGCGCGCTAACCGTTTTCCGAAGATATTATTTATTAAAAAACAAACTCAGTGATCGAATGATAAAACAATTATTGAACTCGGTTATCGCAAAACATCGTGATTTTTCAGTGGTTAGCAGATCAATTATTTTGCTCAACCTCTTCCAATAATTGCTAATTATTTGGAGCTCTGCAACTGTGGTCGGGTCATTTTGGCCGTACGTACTCACTCAAGAAGAATTATTTTTTCCCCTGGATGATTGAGTCGTCAATAATCGTGGCGGCGAATGCTTCAGTACACTCGCTAAACAATTCGCGATTTTTAGTTCCAATACAATGCATATTGCTTAGATCATCTGAGGTTATTAAGCCCAGGAAATACTACCGAGGAAAAATGCTTAAAATACAATTTAAGCTGACATTCAACGGCTCTGAATTTGTGCGTGATAACCTAAATGGGAACTAAATGTTTCAGAGTTTCAGTGTTTGCCATTTAGTGAACACAGTATATTCTGAATCCTTTCAAGTGTATGTTCTGCGGCCTGTTTCTTGAAGGTTCTAGTAACTTTTTAGGCCCGAAGTCAATATTCAAATCAAAATCTAAGGAATAAAAACATTGACGTGCCCTAGGCAACAAATCAGTCCAATTTGTTCTGCGAACGGATATTTTTATCATATTATCTGCAAAACTATTGAAACTTCTATCTTGAATGTAAACAGCAACGGTTTTCCAGGCCTGTCAATCATCCGGACTTTCGAGAATCGGGCCACTGGCCATTATTGTCTCGTAGGTTTGTTTTTGCAGATCCAAGTAGCCCTTCTTTCTTTGTTTGACCTACTTTTGTTTTTTAGGCTTCTCTATACACTGGCTTTAAACCCCGTCTTCGTAAGAGAACTCTGGCGCAATGTACAGTCTGCAACTGTATTTACTAGTACTGGGTGAGTATTTTCTTTTGACAAGACTGTTTTATACAGTTACATCTAGTGCGCGCACTGTTATAGACCGGACAACCTCAGTGTATTATGCTGTACTTCACGCGCGCTCCGTCACGCCCGTGCTTTATAGATTTATACTGAAGGTGATCTTTTATTTAACAATTAGTCGCCGAAGGCGACGTGAATATCGGCGAATAGTCACCGAGACGAAGTCGAGGTGACTATTCGCCAATATTCACGTCGCCTGAGGCGACTAATTGTTTTAGTATAATTACATTGATGATTATTCGAGAAAATAAAATTATTGATCAATTTCCGACCCCGAAACATCAGCAAATCTGGCTGCCATTTTGAAAACTTCTAGCCTTCAATGCTATAATCACCGCGCGGTGATTATAGCGGGATAGTGCGAAGCGCCTAGCCAATCACAGCGCTCTATTTTCGATAGTCATCGATGTAATTATACTAATTTATTTTATTCTTTGTTCATCTGAATACTCACGAGCGCGCTCGAGTCATGGGCCATACCTTTTGTGTTCCTTTTCCCATACTTTGTTGTATCGTCATCGAGGTCTTTGAAGTTAACTGCTGCCGTTTCATTTCAGAAAAGAGCTTTCTTTGTTAGAGCGATTATCGCGCCCAAGTCATGGGACATTATACCTATTCTGTCCCTTTTCCCGTACTTTATTGTAACGTTATCGAGGTATTTAACTGAATTAAACAACTACTGTTGTATTTCAGAAAAGAAGTTTCTTTGTTAGAGCTGTTATCACGTGGAACAAGTCTTTCGATGCAAGAGGCTGGCGCCATTACCCCATTGCTGTCTCTGTTGTCGTCTTTGTTGAGCAATGCTCTTTTTTCTGTCCACGATAACGAGTTTTATGGAGAAGACGGTAAGATGGCGGTTATCATTTTGTTTGTTTATTTGTTTGTTTGTTTGTTTGAGAAGAGTGATGTGTAGTAATAGTCCACCGGATCCGAAGGACACCAATTATGTGGGATATGAAAAACCGGACAGATTAATCTTTGCGAGTCTGTTTGTATGTAAGGACTATTGCCTATGATTAACTTTTAGTATAATCATGGGTTACAAATCTCGCTCACAATCGTGGGTTTTTGACACGCACTGAAAAGTTTAGACCTTAAATTTTGCTCAGTCAAGTTTATAATTTTCAGAATTTTTAGACAAAACACCTTTAGTGATAGAATCCTTCTTGATTTGTTCTCTTCCCTGTGTGTGTGTGTGTGTGTGTGTGTGTGTTTTTTTTTTTAAAGCGTCTTTTAATGCCCTGACATCTTTATTCATAACATTCTAAACGTTGAGGCCATCTTGGCACTGAGACGTACGGAACGTTGCCATAGCAATTTTCTAATTTCACATGTGAAGTTATAAATGGACGCTGAAATTTCGCGCCAACATTAAGGAGTAAATTTTCACCCATGATATTAATAAATTAATCGTCCTTTTACATATAATTTAGTTACTTTTTTTCAAAGGCTTTTAATTTAGATTGCATGACAGTAACAGCCACCAATTCTTTTTCCTGTGTTTTGTAGGTCGAAGAAGTTCATTCATGCCATTTTCTCTAAAGGAAATGGAGAGCATGTCCTCGATACTCTGCAATGTGGCGACAGGAATTATCGAGATTATTTACCCAGAGACCAGTCCGACGTTTACCGGGCAATATCTGGCTGCCATGAAAAGCGTAGGAGCCAAATCTGCGCTCCTCAAAACAGACGAATTTTATCCCAAACAAAAATGGATTAAGCTTTTAAAGGTGTGTTACTTACCTCTCCAATGTACAGAAATTACTCAGACCAAAGCCCATTAGCGTTGAAAGGCGTTGGTTCATAGGAGCCTCCCGTATTTCTTCAAGGGTATAGGGTTGTAGCGAGCTCTCGATTCCAAAGAAGACTTCTTAGGCTAAGTTAGTGCTATAGAAGTTTTTAACTGACTTATAAATATTTCGAAATATATTACATTTAGGTTGGATATATTACGTTTCTGGGCACGCGACCAAACCGTCGAATCAAAACGAATCCATAAAATTTCCTTTTAATTAAGTGCAAACTAAGCCGCACATTATATACTGGCCTCGGTAGGTGATCTTTGCACCCTTTTTAAGCCATTTTGTTTATCTTCTATCTCATAATACAGACAATCATCTGATTTGTTCTTTTAATATCATTGCTCACCGAAAATCCCCTGATAAACACCCCTCCCCCCCTCTTTTACAAGTCCCCGCCTTTTTAGGGCAAGAAAGTTATTAAGCCCCCTACCCTCCCCTCCCCTCCCCTCTCCCTTATTGCGTTCGAGGTACGAGAACGCAACACCTAATATGTGTTGGGTGTTCATTGATTAATCACGAATGTAACACTTCATGTGGACTGATCGTCTCAAACTTGCTTGAAATGAAAAAGGTCCCCGAAGGGCTAAAGACAGTATTAACGGTGATTTAACAGAACGATTGTCAGAATAATGGAAGCGATCACCAGGTGAAATAGTCGTGATCATTAACAAAATTCATTCCCTTCATCGTTACCATAGAAAGCAAAGGAAGGACTGTGTAGGGAATATACCCGTAAAATTTAAAGGGTTAGCATCCATGTTTACCTCCAACCCAGAACCGTTCTTGTTTTCCTTTTTGTAGGATGTTACAAGTCTTATTCGTCAGCTCCACTCACGAGACTCCAGAAGACAGTTCTGCGCTGAAGGTCACTGGCTGTCGCATAAGATCCATATAGATCCAACACAGGTAAACCAACTTATTAACTTCGCCCCATTGAAGGTAACCCGGGCTCCGGAATCCGGGAAATTCAGGAATCCTGGGCGTTGGAAGGCGAAATTCGGCTCTAGGAATCCAGAATCCCGCTGACGATTGGAATCCGGAATCAAGTACCTGGAATAAGGAATCCACAGCGTGAAATCCAGAATCCAAGACTGTCTGGATTACATGCCACCATCCAGGCCTGCTGTACCTTGGGTATCAGAGACGTTTCTTTCTCGGTTTCGAGTTTCGGTGAGCTGTGCGAAGCTGTGCGCGCGAAAGAACCTTTGGCACCCAGGGTTGACTGGCTAGAGTTTGAACATAGCCGTAACAGAGGTTTTACACATCTCTTTATAATCATGGGGCCTTATTTAAAGAATCTCACCCACCCAGTTTGCATTGCGCACCTTTGTTGTTGTTGTTATCCGGGATATGCTTATAACGCTCCCATATTTGGTCAAAGATAAGACAGGTCCAGACAAGCGTGAAAGGTCACATTTGTTATGGAAATTGAAGGAGACAGTGAGCGTGATTTTTCATCGCCGATTAGAACCGTAAACAGGGCTCATCGCCGTGAAACCACTGTGACCGCCGCAGTCGCTGCTCCAAGAACCAGCGACGCCAACAGCAATCGCTTGGTAAGAATCCGCTCAAACTAAAAATTTTGTATTCGTGTCGTTTCAGTTAGCTGTTGTTACTGCTGTGACTAACTTTAGCTTTACTCGCTGTAGGTTTGCACTTGTAAAAACACTTGCAGCCGCAAGAAAAGTACAAGGCTGTCCGTGCCAATATTTTACCTTGATGCACTTGAGGTGAAGTATCGTCTCGATGAGCGTGAGGAGATCGATCACGCTCTCGTGTAAGTTGCTGGTGAAGAAGTATCTCCGCAAAATCATTATGCGAAATTCCGTTTAGCCCAAGGGCCTCCTTCCGTTCAATCCACATATTGTATGCGGATTCCCTGAGTTTTAGGCGTTTGATGCCTTCTGGCCTTCTTGGACGGCCCTAGCAGGACGGCTGTCCGCCATATTGGCCGACGTTTCTACGAACCGCGACAGAAAACCAACTAGACAGTGCCCTTTGAAAGAATTTTCTTCCACGAATGCGAATCACAAAGATAGTTCAGAAACTACAGAAAGGATTCCAGAGGAAACAGGACCTTAATAACGCCTATAAATTGTCGAAAGAAAGGAGGGAATATCAAGGTGATAAAACTTGGATTTTCGGGGGCCCTGAAAATGGCGAATGAAGAGCGTGAGCGCGCAATGCAAACTGGGTGGGTGAGATTCTTTAATTCTAAAAAAAAACTTTTGCTACTCTACACGGGAGTTGTGCAGGATATAATTTCTTTGTTTTTCGAAAATTTTAACGAGCGCGCGAGCGAAGCGAGAGCGCCACCCGCAGTTTTTATGTGTATACCTCTTCTCGGCGATCCCTGAAGGGAAAATAAGTGGATCCAGGGGCGTTAACTGTAGTTTATAACTGAGGAATTGCCCAATTTGTTGTCTAACCTGTGAGCTTATTACTGTAAGTGTATGAATTGGTTAATTCAGTTGTCTATTTGGTCAACTCTTTCTTCATGTGCCTCTAACAGATGCAGATTGATGGATTTTTAAACGAAGAAGGTACGTGCATTAATTTGTTTACCTAGAAATCAGTGCCATATATAATCGGTATTTCTCGCTGGTCGTTAGTCGTCCTTGGTTTCCAACCCCCCCCCCCCCCCCCTTTTCTCCCGGATTGTATATAACTCTCTAGAATCTCTATTTTCATCTCTAATCTTCGATAGTACGCAGCTCTATTGTTTTAGGGATAGGTCCGTTGTCGCTGTTGTGTGCTTTTTATTCTCTCAACCGCCTGCGACTTGTTATGACAACTGCGTACTGCCCCGTTTTTGCTGAAGCTTTCTATTCTCATATTTAGGCTGCTGTTTTGTTTGTCTGTGTTTAGGCGAAGTGGAGGGTGCCCCGAAACCAGGGATGTCTTCCGCAACAGCTCGTAACATGGCCATCTTACAGTATATCCCTTTTGTTGTTCCTTTTAAAGACAGAGTCAAGGTAAGGTGAACGTTTTGTTACGCCCCAACTGCGAATAAGAGCTCTCTAGAGCTATCTAGCCAGATCTGTCAAATCCTAAATAGCATGCACGAAGGAAACCGCTTTTCATAAAAAGCACTTTAACATTTTCAAATGACCGGTTCGGCCATGGTCCAGCCGCCCATTTGTATCTTTTGAAAAGCGCCGTAAGTGTCATGACATTGTTCCTTTAAGACACGTGTTCCGGAAACTCATTTGTTTGTATAGGTAATAGCATGATTTGTAGTGATATTTGGCATAAATACCATTAGTGATATTTCGAAATTGTTATACGTAATTTCACGAGCCGTAAGGCGAGTGAAATTTGAGACAATTTTGAAATATCACGAGTGGTATTTTTGCCAAATATCACGTACAAATCATGCTATTATTTGTTTATACTACTACCCGCAAAAGGTTTGTAATTTTCACATGAAGGTATTTCAAATTAAGCTGAAATACCACTGCTCTAAGCCAATCAAATTGCAGAAATTTCTCATGTAGTAGTATAAGAGTATAAATTTTATAGCTGACTGTATCACCCAAAATTTCTTCTATAGTTACTCCAGAGGATAATCGCAAAGAATCGCACATCCACTCAAGGGGATCTTCATAACTTTATGATGGGCCCAGCTATTGATGTAACCGTGAACAGGAACCATATTTACCAGGATGCGTTCGATCAACTAACGGAAGACAAGGGTGAGTTGAAAACTCCTCGTTGTTATGATAAATTAGGGACCTTACGAAACTACGACGGCGACGGCAAGGAGAACATCATAAAGCAATAAGTGTAATGAGCAAAACAACAACTATGCACGTACATCACGCTTTTTTGTACATTTCTTTGCTGTCCCTGCACAAGTACGACGTGAAATAAACAAGTTTACTTGAGAACGGGGACAGCAAGGCGATAAATTCTACCATCTCAGTCTGAATTCGGGCGCGGTCCCCTCTCTTCAGCTCCAACCAAAATTCCCCTTTTTTAAGTAACAGGGCGAATTGGGATAATCGCGAAAAAGTTTAAAGGATGCTAAGTCTATTTTTCAGCGACGTTTTCATGGACGTCGCCGTTGTCGGATCGTAAGGTCTCTATTCACTGCTTCATTTTGTGCCGTTGACAGTGTTCGTCGTCAAAGTTGTTTGTCTTTTTGCTTTTGATTTGTTTCGTTACTTTTTGTTTCCTTTTGATAACATTACTCCTTCTTCTTGAGCCGAGCTAACAATGTATATAAAAGTTGACTATGATTTATATCTCCGTCCTTTTTCTTTTGTTTTGTTTCGATTTTCCTGTCCCTTTTTTTCTTTGTTTGTTTGTTTGTCTGTTGCTGTTTATGCTGTGTTATTTTTTCTTGTCACTCTTTGTCGATTTGTTTTCACGTGAACGACGTTGATAGTGGTAATGCGTTTTCAAATACTGTTTCTGCGTAAGAGTTAAGTTATTTCAATCTCTTTTATCCCAGTCGTGGTGATGCGTTTGGTGAGCACCGTGCCACTGGGCTTACTGTAAGGCCAAAGGCTTGTTTACAATTATTCTTCTTTTTCGTCGCCTTTAACCTTGAGGCCACTTGGTGCTATCTAAAGTAGGTTAAGACCCTTTTACATGAAGACAAGTTGTCCTGGCAGGAAAGATACCACATGAGCGAGCGAGAAAAGTTGGCTAGTTTGCCAGAGCCAAGAGCTGGCAACAGCGTTCGCGCATGCTCTGATTAGGGACTTTAAGATCCAACGACGCGGCTGCAATGAAACTGTCGCTTAAAAAGTGAATTTGCGTTCTTTCAGTCTTTATCGCAATTATTCCTATCCACTTACTTTGTCAAATGTAGGTGAACCCTCCTGGAGTTGAATTCCGAGGGACCATATCCAAGTTTAGAGAGAGAAATAACATTTCGTCGTTGCTTGTTTACCTACTCCATAAAACGTGAAATTTCCACGTCGTAGTCGTGCAAAAACGGGCAACGAAATGTACAAAAAAGCGTGATGCACCTACAAAGTTATAATGTCGTCGTCGCGGCCCGCGTCGTTGGATCTTAAAATCTCTATTGTCTCGCCTTGACCAAAGTTGACCCGGCTGGCGAGCCAGTTTTTATATGGAGAAAAGTTAGCCCGGCTAGGAGGGATGACTCCACCATCGAAAGAGGGTTGCCCGACTGGTGGGTCAACCTTCTAGCCAAGCCAACGTTTTGTTTCTGACGTAAGCGGTTCGCCAAGTTTTGCAAGGAATTATAAGTAAGTGGCTCGGGTACTCGAGTGACCCCTTACCCGAGACAAGTTTTCTCCATACGAACGGGGCCTTAGCTGCACTGTATGCGCCCTTCATTGTATGTTGTAATGTTTCTTTCCAGCTCCTAACCTAAGACAAAAGTTACGAGTGCGCATGATCAATGCCCAAGGTCTGGAGGAGGCCGGTGTCGACGGTGGCGGGATTTTTAGGTAGGCAGCCTCGTTAGGATGATGGTGACTGTGGAAGGTTATTGTACTGGCAACATCCAAACGTTTATGAATTGCTCATTAAAACGGAAATGAAAGTACAACATTTTACAGCCCTAATCAAGCTAGTCTGCTACAGAGCCGTTTTTAGTGTCTTCACGCAACGCTCCTTCCCACAAACGGCGTTTGTGGGGGGAGCGTTGCGTGACGACTATAAACAAGCTCTCTTTTTGAAACTCGGAAGAGGCGAAATGACCGGCGAGCTCTCCCAATCCCTTCCGCCTCGTTAGCGTTCGCTGAACTTCTATTTGTTATCAAAAAGAGAAGATGCTCTCAGGCTTAACGTGTCCGGAAGGTGAGATCATCCTTCGGTCTTCGTTTTATCCCTTGATTTGCCAGAATGTGGCCTCTTGAACAAAATATATTCCCGTGATGGCGTGAAATATTTTATTCTATTTATTTTTTTAAAGCATGGACTTTCGGCATTGCCATTTATTGATTGATTATTATGTTAATATTTAGAGAGTTTTTAAGCCAGCTGCTTAAAGCAGGATTTGATCCTAACATTGGCTTTTTCAAGTCTACGCACGAAAGGCTACTCTACCCGAACCCTCAGGTGCGTATATGCCGACGTTATCCTTCATTTGTTCTAAAATTGACTTTTTTAATGGTTAACAATATTATTAAAAACTGAATCATTGGATAATGCAATTCTAGAGCTCTGATTGGCTTAGCCATCATGGTATATGAGCCATTATACTACGCTCTCCAAATATGGTAATTGTACGTGTCTGCTCAAAATTAAGAACAAGCTGAAAATCGGTTGTTTTTACAAATAAAGTCGCGAAGAATTCTCGATATTTTGTGGGCATTTTTAATAAAACAATTATTGCACTCGCTCTTGTTATATATGAGATGATTATAGCCAACTTGGCAATATGCGCCTCGTTGGCTATCTACCATCTCATATCCAACGCGCACTCGTGGAATAGTTGTTTATTACTCAAACTGTGCGATAACAATATCCTGTGCACTTATGAAATTACATAAAGAAGACACTTTAATTGGTTGGAGTATTTTGTTCTTTTACTGAAATCTGATGGGTCAACTTTGCTTAAATTTCCCTTTACTGTAGGTTCACTCTAAACAACACAACTATATTATTCGCGCCATGTTTTAATATGTTTATTTGCTTTTATTATCCAGGCGGCTTTATTAGCAAAAGATTATCTGAAACATTACCATTTTCTCGGAAGAATGTTAGGAAAGGTCTGTGTCCTTTATTTTTTTAAAAATTAATTCATTTATCCTTTCTTTCTTTCATTTATTTATTCATTCATTTATTCAGTTTTTCATTTACTCATTGGTTCATTGATTCGTTGATTTATTCATTCATTCTGTGATTCATTGATGCATTGATTCATGGATTTTATTTATCTATTTATATATTTATCGTTTATAACAGTGGACAATTAAGATAGAAGGGAAAATTGTCAGACAAAATTACCTTTTCGGATAAGAAGAAACGTCGGTCATATTACAAGTAATAAACTGAATTCACAGCTTGTTAGAATTCCCAAGATTTTAAGTTGATGGGCTAACGCTGACAACTTCTTCATTTTTATTCTCGTTTATTTTTTTCTTTTTACAATTTTCAGGCTTTGTATGAGAACATGTTGGTGGAGTTACCATTTGCCAGTTTCTTCTCATGTAAACTTCTCAGTAAACATGGCACTGATGTTGATATCCATCATCTTGAGTCGCTTGATCCAGAAATGTACAGGTACCATGGCTCTTGTTTGTCTTTTTTCTTCGTTCATCATAGCCTCTTACAGCTTATGATTGCCCCTTTGTACTTTATCTTGCCACCGATATTAATACTATCAGTAATTTTGTAGTTCATGAAAACGGTGAGAAAGGCTATGTCCGTCGTTTTCACTTGTTGAAAGCCATGAGATGCGGAGAATTAGAAGGTTATCTAACGTGACATTGTTTTTATGTGCATTATAATGTTTGTCTGTTTTTTCTATCTGTTTCTTTCTATTTTCTGACGTGCCTAGGAACTTGCTGTTCCTCAAAAACTATACAGGAAACGTTGAAGATCTGTCGCTCAACTTTACAGTGGTAAATAATGACCTAGGAGAAAGTCAGGTAATTGAGAAACTGCCAACAAAAGTTACAACTGGACTCTGCATTTATTACTCCATAAAATTTTTATCTGTGTCAAAACAAAATACACCCGTCTCTCTTTACTCCTCGCCACTAAGAACGTTTCGCGGGACGCCCCTTGCGGCGGGGAGCGAGGAGTGATAGCTGTATGCGCAGGCTAGCTTTCCGAAAAATTGGTTGAATTTCAGGCTATTTAACCCCCATCTTCGCTAAATTCGTCCCTCTTCGCTTTCCTTCCCTCCTCTAATTCATCGCTTTACAGATCACTTCACGTTTTAATAAAAAGGATGATGTAATTACAGTTAGTTTACGTTCCAAACGTTGATCTTATCTTGAACTTGCAACTCACCATTATAACTCGTTACACTGCAATTAATCCTTTGAATAACAGATAGGACACTTCCATGTTCCAAAAACCCTCACTTTCAAAATGAGGCCAAGTGCACGACCTTTCTTGCGAAAATGAGTTTTATCATAATCTGCATGAGAATGAAAAATCATTACCATATCAAAGACCGAGCACTTAACCTCGTTTTCATACAGAGGCCCGGGGGATTCGAAAATGGCCTATTGAATTGAATAAAGCAATATTCACCAAAACGAAATGCTGTGTTTCTGTCTCTTCTTTCCAGCAGTGTTCTGTTCTTTCTGTCGGTAAAACCAACACGAACTTGATGTAAATACCGGTAGCTTACGTTTCAAAAGGTTACCTTCTCTGGAACTTATAATGTACCATTATAGTCTGTTACACTGCAATCGATCCTTTTTATAATAAATTGAATTGAATAAAGAAATATTCTCACCTGAAAGGGAAGCTGTGTTCCTGTCTCTCCCTTCCAACCATCTATTCTTTCTCTTGATAAGAAGACCATAGCCGATAAGCTATATGAAACCCCAAAACACCCTTTCTCTTCTTAACTCTTTTTGTATTTTTGTATTTTTGTATTTTTGTTTTTTTTTTTTTTTTTTTGATGTTGCTTTTCTCATCAAGCATTTTACTTTCTTCTTACAGGTTGTGGAGTTGAAACCGTGTGGCAGAGACATCCCAGTCACTAATAGCAACAGAATCAGTTACATTCACCTTGTTGCTGATTACAGGCTTAATAAACAGGTTAGTTTAATTCCAACTCGGCAATAGGCCCGGTTCGCCAATTGTAAGCAAGTAACTATGGACTTCAGGAAAAATAAAGGAAAATCGCCCTCTTTTGTTTGCAAAATAGGAAATTTCACGTAGTCTTTAGTGTATCTACCGTGCAAGACAGTGCTATGTACTGTTTTGGATAGGTTCGAATGATCAATAATTGGAAATGGATAAATATGAAGCAAAAGTTCGTCCGTATTATCGTCGGATTTCCACTATTCCATGTTACGGTGGTGCTTTCCTTTGTTTCTTTGTCATGTAATTAATGATTCTGAGAATTAGAGATCATTACGCTTGAACATGCCCAGGGTTTCTAGAGATATCCTT
Source organism: Porites divaricata (assembly GCA_038088405.1). Classification (NCBI taxonomy): domain Eukaryota; kingdom Metazoa; phylum Cnidaria; class Anthozoa; order Scleractinia; family Poritidae; genus Porites; species Porites divaricata. The sequence continues at coordinate 7,488,155 of JBBMOI010000012.1, forward strand.
CTTTGACTAACTAGTTATTCCAAGTAATTCTAGTCGTTTCACGCTGTATAATAACCAAGTAGTTCACCCTCTCCCAGTGAAATTTGTTAGACTCTGGTCGTTATATAAACAAATAACGTTGTAATTGGTTAAATGTTTTGCAGATTCACCGGCATTGTCAAGCCTTCAGGGCGGGACTGTCAGATGTTATTAATTTGGAATGGCTCCGAATGTTTGATCACAAAGAGCTTCAGGTGAATTTTCTGATCTTTAATCTATTAGGCCATGGTAGTCTTTGGTATTGATTGATTGATTGATTGATTGATTATTTAGTTCAACATATTGGTCTCACTGTTGTTACCATTATTAATGGTGACCAAGAGCGGTTTTCCTTCTTTTTCTCTCCCTTTCTCTCTCCTACTATGATATAGACCAAATCTCTGCGTTCGTTAGCCTCGGGAAACAGCCAACGGTTCGCGGCGCCACGACTGGTTTCACGAGGACACTTTGGTTGTTGTTGTTGTTTTTTCAGTCCATCCGTTTGTTTACTCTCATATTTTGATTTCTTTGTTCGCTGCAATTGCTCTCCGTGACGATTCCGGGAGGGGCCGTCATTTCAAAAGTCCGCCACACTCACACTTGGCTAAATATTTCAGGTTCTTATATCTGGTGCCTTGATTCCAGTCGACCTTGAGGATCTTAGAAGAAACACAAATTATTCAGGTACAAGTTCTAAACATACGGCAGCAGACCAGACCGCATTAAATCATTTCACATGTCTTTTTACAGATTTTTTTCTCGTGATTTTGGGGAAGTAATATCTGTCATGTTTAAATGTTTTGGGAAAGGAACAGTGGACAGTTTACTGCCAGGATTGTCACCGCCATATTGATAACCCATAGCTTCACAGAAAAAAAAAATAGATTCCGTGAGCAGCGCAAAGAGACCAAGAAGCTATAATCTTAATTGCGGGTGACCAGAGGTGCTCGCAATCCTAATCTCCACGTTGCCATTACACATGCCCGGCATGTATTTAGCCAGCATTTGTTTGGAATTGAGAATGAATGGAATGCCTAGAACGCAATCTGAAAACGCTCGTTTGGACCCTCTATCACTCGTAATCTGAACACGCGCTTTTTGACTTTCTATTACGTGAGGTTACACAAAGCACGGCGTTAGAGTAAGAGGGTTTTGACCTTCGATCGATCGCTAGCACTCCCTAACTTTTGGTTGTCACTTATTTAGTTAAGAGTAAAATGTTTCTGCTATTCAAAAAAAAAATAAAAAAATAAAGAAAAAGAAAAAGAAACTGTGGAACATGCGAGAAGCAAAGTTAGTGAAGATCGCTTAAACCCAATTCAAACGTCGATCTTTTCATGTACCAAACCTAATCTCTTCAATTAAGTACAGGAACAGATCGACGTTTGAATCAATAACTTGGGTCGACCCATGAATTAAGATCGAGTGGCCAACGTGGGAATTTCGACTGTGGAGCGACTTCGTTTCAACCGTCGAACTTCTCAAGTGCCGAACCTAATGCATAAATTACTAAAATTTATTTTCACTTGTAAGCATTTTAAACCATTAAACATCGACTAATTAAGTTCGACGTCTGAATCAACTGTCGAACTTGCTTCATTTGGGTCGACCTCAATAGGTATTAAGTTTGGTACATGAAAAGATCGACATTTGAACTGGGCCTTAGACGTCAAGAAATAGTCGAAAAAAATATTTAGTGAGTCTCGTTTCAAGGAGTGGCAACCATTTGTTTTCTAACGCCCACAATTCTTGATTTGTTTCAGGTGGTTTTACTGGAGATCATCCCTGTGTACTTTCTTTTTGGCATGTAGTCGATCAATTTACAGACACGCAAAAACGTCAACTGCTTAAGTTTGTAACAAGCTGTTCACGTCCTCCATTACTTGGTTTTAAGGTATGGTTTGCTCTCAGATCTATGGTGGCCTAGAGCTGCCATAGGGAGTTTGTTATATTTTCAGCTTTTTCTTTTATATTAATGGTTTTGTTTATTTTATTTTATTTTTATTTCATTTCATTTTCAAAACAGTTTAAAATGAAAATGAAAGGAAATCAAAACCTTCTGAAGTTAAATGAAATTAATCTCAAAGCGAAGTCAATTGAAAGTAAGTGAAATTAAAACAAATTAAAAAATGTATGACTGTGGCCTAAAACTGCCATAGACCAAGATGCCTTGCGGGCTCGACAATGTGACAAGTGAAGATGGCGGACAGGAGAAGAAATGTTGGCCTGGTCCTGGGGCACGTTAAAGAACGAGATGAAAGCAAAGAGGCGTAAAAATTGGAGATTAAATGGCGGTGGGAAAGAGATTTTAGATTTCATGTTAAGGGATTTCGACTGCTATGCTTGGGGCGTACGAACGTTAGATAGGCGTCTTCGATACTTCGATGTAAGATACACGGACACCGATGTAGAGGTGGATGAGGTCGAAAAAGCGAGAGATGGAAGGTCCAGGCAGACTGCTTGGCTTCAGGGCAATGCAGCTAAGGCTAAGTTCATACATGTAATTTGAGAGTACCTCGAGATGAACTCGATTCATAGTCGAGTGGCCTGCTGTCTGGTTTGCTCGATGAGTTGATAAATCGTACTTGGATCACCTTTAAATCGGGAATCAAAGGGCTTCATGAGTTCATTGAGTGACACGATGGCCCCTGCTCACCGGCCAAAATATCACATTACAATCCTTTGCGTTCCAATGAAGGTGTAAAATGTTTCTCGCAAGTCGCTTTGATACCTTTAATGAAGACTTCCTCCTCGTCCTACTGCACAAACTCGTAGGTATGCAGAGGTATGCCCTACTCTTCCAGTTCTTGTCTCTCAAGAATGTTACCTTTTTTGTTTTCTTCCCACCGCCATATTCTCCAGTTTTCGGAAGACCTTAGATAACAACGACCTAAACCAGATTGTTTCTTTCAGTAAAATTACATGAAGAACAACTTAAGTCCAACTTTACTGTGTAATATAAAAGTGAAATAGAAAAACTCCACTGTGATGCTTTGCACCCGGGTCACTTGCTTTATAGCCTACATCCATATCCACTACACCATCGAGGACTAGCTGCCAAATCCAGTAATTTTTAAAATATACAGTCATGTTCTTATATATGCCGTACCCCATTACAATATTCGAAAGCTAACCGTTTTCAGTTCAGTGCTTAACCCCAATCACTGTAGATCAGTGCTTAACTCTCTACTGTGTTCTCTCCATAACTGGAGCTTTGCAGTTTTGGTTTCTTCAGCTATTATAGCCTCATTCGTTTCATTACGGAAATAATGCGTTGTGTAAAATTCATAAGGTGTCCAATCTGGTTTAGGTCGTTGTTATCTAAGGTCTTCCGCCATGTTCACTTGTGACATTGTCGAGCCCGCAAGGCATCTTGGTCTATGGCAGTTTTAGGACAGTCATAAATTTTTTAATTTGTTTTAATTTCACTTACTTTCAATTGACTTCGCTTTGAGATTAATTTCATTTAACTTCAGAAGGTTTTGATTTCCTTTCAATATCATTTTAAATCGTTTTGAAAATGAAATAAAATGAAAAATAAAATAAAATAAACAAAATGAAATAACTAAAACCATTAATATAAAAGAAAAAAGCTGAAAATATAACAAAAGCCCTATGGCAGCTCCTATGGCCACCATACAGATCTTCTCGTCCTTTCCTTTTCTTTTTTCCTTTTGATGTTCTATGTGCATTTGCCAAAAAAAATGTCTTACTTTGATTTTCAAGCCTTAATTTCTGATTTCTTGGCGTGGCTCTTGAAATTAAAGCGCCAAGTAATTCTTCTAGAATAAAACAGGAAGGAAGAGTGGTTTAGGTTAGTTTCAAACCTGCCCACTTATTTCGATGTATTTATTAGATTGGGTATCCTCTGCTCAACTACGTTATCTTTGCAAATATTGCCCTTTTTAGCCTGCGTAGCAGGTGCTGGTCAAAAAGGCCCTTCGTCTATTTGTATCATTAGTTTTACATGTTGTTTGCTAATTAACTGCACGGCAACCAGGGTGAAATCTTATCATGTCAACAACCGTATTCTCTACACAATTTTCTGTCTTGTTGTAGTTAGATCTTGTTTTAGTTTAGATGATCGCGTCTTTGGGCATTTACATTAACCCTTTGGCCCTACCTCCACCATCCTTGCCTATTAATTCCTATACTGCTATGTGGAAAGAACAGGGGACAAAGTCCCTCGCAGTGTAGTAAACCTTTCATGGAGGGGGGAGTCTCACTAGCACGCACTGTCGACAATGGGTCCTTTCTTAATTAGACTTCTTTGTTTGCCTTCAGGACCTTGAGCCGCCATTTTGTATTCACAGCGCAGGGCCTGAGGATAGGCTACCCACTGCTAGCACATGTATGAACTTGTTAAAATTACCAGAATACTTAGATGATGAAACCATGAGAGAGAAGCTGCTATACGCTGTGGAATCTGGCGCTGGATTTGAACTAAGTTAAACTCGATCAGCATCTTGACAGGAAATTTGTCAAATTAGGATAGGAGAAATACTATCAACAAAGCGCGCCTAGCTGACCACAAGAGTCCGGGAAAACATTTCAGTAAAACCCAGTTGTTTTAATCTGAAATGAAGGCAGGACGGCGGAAGACCCAGCAGCCCGCGTTCTTCTTGACCAGTGGATTACCGTGCCCATGCATAATTTGCAGGGCAGGTTTTTTGTATTAAAGGGTCTTTCAGCGCTCGACGCTCCACGCGAGATAATTTTAAATATTTCAATCTCGCGAGAATAGCAGAATTTGAAATGAATAGATAGCGTAATTGGTCTCTTCCCGCAGTCTATTTGCAATATGTCATGAGCGACGGTGGCATCAACTGATCTCTTGTCGCGTCATAGTCGAGTTGAGTAAGAGTATGAAATAACTTATACTTAGTCTTATACAATTCGTGCAGCCAAACCTCTAGTCATTTCATTCGAACACTATTAAATAACTTGGCATCACTATGATCAACATGTTTTTCTTCACATTTTACCGGGTCGCTTTGGATTTAATTTATGCGATGCACCCACCCACCAGAATTGCCTCTCGTCCAGAAGAATGGTTGAAGCATACAAAGCACGTTGGGAAGAGCGCAGAAGCGGACGTGTGCCCCAGTTTATTTTAATTTATATTGTTTTGATATCCACTTTGACGTAGCTTTGGTGTTGCACCTCCATAAGATGCTTTGTCTCATCAAACCTGCTCTGAGGAATTTTTTTCAATCACACCGCCTTTTAAGGGTTATGTCAAAAGTCCATAAATCCCGTAATGCCGAGGGTCATTTTTTGATCCCACTTCCCGCGCATACTTTCAATCCCGAATCTCGCCTCAATTTTGCTTTCAAATCCCAAGCCCGAGAAATAAGGGGAATCCCGGCCAATACTTTGGTGCCTTTACCCATGAGCAAATGCTCTTGTAGAGTTATGAGGAAGATATCAAACAAATTTCATCAGGGATTACTAGCCTTAATTTTTTTGGATGGTTTTTGCAAGCACAGCTCTAAAAATTGCAAAGGTTGACCCAACTTTTTCAAGTAAGTTTTAAATCCGTGTTGATGCTTGCCATCCGCTACAAAAGTTTAGTACTGTCTTTAATAACGAAACTGCTTCGTTATTTTTGGAATTCAATTGATGCGTAAAAGTTTTAGCTTTTTGAAAAGATGGCAAATAGTGTGACACCCCCTCTAAGCAATCGGATATTGGATGTCCTATGTGTGAAGAAAAAAAAAAGTGTCCACCGACAGGAACTTCGTTTCAAATATAGTAAGACTATGAGTGAATATAACAGGTACAAATGTAAATAGTTAAGTATGTGCTGCTCAACTGCTCCACTGGTTAATGAATTACTTGAAACGAGTTTTCAACTGGATAAGGACAATGCAGAAACATTAAAACCCTGAAGTAATTAATTGTGAATCTTAACCAAATACAACAGACTGAAAGTGCTCTGTATTAATAATGATTTCTTATTCATGAAGCTCGTCTCTTAATACGCTTTTTCTTCTTTGCCACTTTCATTATAATTACTGTACTTCTGTTCTTTTTGTCTGCGATTTGTAATTGCTTTCTTTGACGGAGCCAGTTTGAAACGCTTTAGCCTACTCAAAAGATCCTTTTTAATAGGTTTCTTCAATCTTCTTGGAAATTAAAAAAACATGTCAGATGCCCCATCTTTGTCAATCACGTCTTTAATTTGACATATATCCTCCAGATTTTTGCAGCCGGTTTCGCTGCAATTTAATTTGCTTTTTCGACCCGTACTTTGGCGCGAACATGATGAACTCCACCTTAACGTCATCGACTTGCATTTTTTTTGTTCAGTTTCTGCCATTGTAACTCATTTTTCCGACCTCGCACGTCGACGAGAACAATGAAACAGCTCTTTTAGTGCCACTCTGAATTCAGGCATTCTAATCGCATACACCCAGGGATCGCAGACCGCGCTGAAATACGAGATGACAGCGATGCAAATCCAAACTGTTCTGTTAGAATTCAACTGTGCGCATAATTGTTCCAGTCCCTTTCCTCCATGCAGCGATGTGTTAAATAACTGGATGCAGTTAAAAATAAAACTTGGTGCAAAAAGAACCAGAAATAGTCCTGTTATAATCACAAACGTTCTGGCAGTCTTTGCCTGTCGCTTGTTTTCGGCAATTTGCTGGGCGTCAGTGATATTTTCACGTTCATGGAAAGTTCGTCTCGTTGCGTTGTAGATTTTAAAATAGCAAAACGATATAATACAGAAGGGTATTAAGACTGCAGTAACCACCCCACAAATCCATAGCTTGGGTAAGTCTATTAAAGGAACTATAAACGCAAACGATGCCGCTAGAATAGCAAAAATCCAGGAAAAAAGTATTAACGCCACGCTACGCTCTAAGCTCATTTTGATGTGATAGTACAAAGGCGAGGTTATTGCAATGTACCTATCTAATGAAACATTCACCAAATTAAATGTTACAACTGATGTTGTGAAATACCACAAAGCCGATTCAAATTTCCAAAGAATTACACCACTCAGTGAAGAATGTAGTATTAACGAAAAGGAGATGTGAAAGTTTGCAGCTACTCCTGAGAAAAGCTCAGATGCGGCTAACGAGGCCATGAAAAATCGCGCAGTTTTTCGGAGCGAGTGAAGTCTGAGCACCACAAACAGACAAATGGCGTTTTCTACCATTGCTAGGCAGCCAGAAGTAAAACATACAGATGCTATAACGCTGCTAAAACCAACGGGCATTGTAAAATTTGGACATATCATGCTTGAAGTTGAGTAGATAGCGCGTTAAAAACTGCCTTTGTAATTTAACTTAATAAAAAGGCAGTGCTTCTAATCGAATATATTTTCCTCCAAATGACCTCTATTTTCCTGCCTGGTGACAGCTTAATTAACAAAAAGCATTAAAAATGCCACTCACTATCACTCACATGTTGTTAGTGATTGAAAGTCCCTTCATTTGCTTTTCGTGTGAAAGCAAATAATAGAAATGTTTATAATTAAAAGTGCATTGTGTTTTTTTCCAGCTGTTGTTCTAATGCTTTCGGCTTGTGACGGGCTTTTAATCCCAAGAGCTAAGCGAAGAACTTCCTAAATCAATACAATCGTTAAAACTACTGGAGAGGTTTAGTTTGTGAAACCCCGTGGCATCAAAAGAAGCGGGTATCGTACCTGGAGTTGGGGTAGGGGGGGGGGGGGGATACTCGACAAATGTTTTTTCGGGGAGGCTCCGCCCCGAGCTCCAACCCTTTACCCTTTTATAAACCATTTTTAACGAAAAAGGTCCCGCTTTCGTACACCTATTATTGACCAATGGTACCCCTTTCACGTACCTTGTTTAGAACTTTGCATCCCTTTTAAACTGTTGTAAATACACTGTCTTTTAAATAAGAATCAATCATAAAAATAGAACGTTTTCTCGACTTTGTATAGCCATAAAATATATCTGTTAGGCCTTTTGGGCCGTGATGTTATTGGCTGTGAAGAATCGTAATGTTATTGGTGCGTTTCGATAGCCAATAACATCACGGCTTAACTGACGGACGACCAATAACCGCGACTTAATTGACCAATAAGGTCAAGAACGAGAGTTTAATTACATCAACTGATGTGATACAACTCACTTTGACTCTGAAGATGACTACCTCACAGGTTGTCGAAACGTCAGTCACTGTCAACAACAACAGTCCTATTCAGGACTACATTCACCCGGACGATCGTACTCAACCTACTTATGAAATTTGGTTTTTGCTGCTTCATCTTTTCCCTTTTAAATAGATTTACTTTCTTCAGTGATATTTTTGACGTGTTCTCCGCAGTGGTGATCTAACGACTGATAAATTAAGGAGACCACTGAATAGAGATTATTCATTTATTCATTTGTTTGTTTATTTCCTTATTTATTTTTATTCTTTTAGCATACACTCATATGGTACTAATCGGATCTCAAATATTGGACACGTTGGGTGTGCAATTTCAGAAGTAACTTTTTTCTATAAAGAAAAAATTGAATTACTTCGAACAGTTTTTCTGCCTTTGAGGTTGTCTCAGTTTCCTTCGCAAATACTTAAGGTGGCTGAACACAGTTTTGCGGGAGGTCAGCGGTAACTCGCGTAACAGCGCGTGTTTTAAATCGGACAAACAAACACGGCGGCGAAAAAAGCAATAGTACACAGAAGACAGTTTCTCAAAATCTACTCATTAAAATTTTATAATATTTGGCAGAATTTGTACTTGTATCGTACTTTCAATTTAAAATGGAAGTTGAACAGACGAATTTTGTGACATTTAATAATTACAGTAAAATCATATTGATTATCTAAAAACCCGTCTGCTAAAATTTGGTCAAATAAGTTTCAAATGGTAATGATTAATTTTAGTAAGCTGTGTGCAAGTTTATACTGAGGAAAATCTAATGAGCTAGTTTTAGTGAAAACTGGGCAAAAGTGAAATTTTACCACTCAGTCAATATCTTTCAGTCAGTATATTTTTCACTTCCCAAGTTCCAGCTTGTGAGCTGCATCCTTTCTCTTGCCATAACTTGGCAAATGACCTATACTTACAAACTTCCAGAACTGTGTTCAGTGATATTAAGCCTATCAAACGAACGATAACGTCCCCTTGGAAGTGTCTCATAGTGAACACAAAACCGACTCAAACTCACGCGCAGCTTCAGAATTACCAATACGCTTTCGTCTCTTCGATCTGCCTTAATTCCACCTGTAGCACATTAGAAAGCCGTGTCAAATGCCTCTTCCTTGCCATTAACGTCTGGCACTTGATTATCATCCTTCGCTTTGTTTAGTGTTTCTGTATTTCCAACTGTTTTTTCGACCCCGTTCGGCGTTGGCCTCAGTGAGGTCTGAACACTGATTATGTGAAACAGCTCTTATCTTTTAATGCCACTCTGAATTCAGGCATTCTAATCGCATACACTCAGGGATCACAGACCGCGCTGAAATACGAACGAATAGCTCAGTATGCAACATTGAACATGGTGCAAAAAGAACTAGAAAAAGACTGGTTATGGTCTGGCACTTTTCGTTTGCCTCTTTTTGTTCGGTGATTTGGTGCGCTAATGTGACATTTCCCAATTCAGGAATTGAAAAGCTCGTTTCGCTGCTCTGTAGACTTCGTAGTAGCAGAACGATATGATATAGAAGGGTATGAATACTGTAGTAAGCGTTCCACAAATCCATAGTTCTAGCAAGTCTTTTAGAGGAATTGCGTATGCAATCGACGCTGATAGAACAGCAAAAATCTATAAAAATAGTATTGACGCTGCGCAACGCTTTAAGTTCATTTACTTAGTATTGTTGAGAACGTTGAGAACATTCGTGACTGCTATATCAGGTGTTTTGATGTAGCCTCGTATTTTTCGCAGATCTCGTTGGGAAGAAAAGATTTATCGGAAGCGTTTTTGACTTTGATGCTGTTCGGCATTCTATCCTTCTTACTTGTACTCGTGGATAGGACTGTTGTTGTTTAACCTGTTGAGATTTTCTGTGATTTAGTTGGTGCGCACTGGATCAGGCTTTCCCCACAGTATTACTCGAGTAAAATGAGCTTAAAGCGTTAAGCAACGTAGCAAGGGTGACGCAGTGGTGAGAGCACTTCTCCCCCACCAATGTGGCCCGGGTTCGAATCCTGGCGCATGCGCCATATGTGGGTTGAGTTTGTTCAACACTTCCAAATCCCAATTTGATCTGGAACGCACGAACACATTTCAACGATTTCTTAAGAATTCTTAAGAAGTGCTCATTGGGTAAACAAATGACAATTTACAACTAAAAGTTACGAAAGCTGTCCACTGGCATACTGCAGAGAAACTTTTTCGGCTGTCAGTATTTGTCATTTTGTGAGCTGCAAACCAATTAAATAACTGCTGGTTTTTAGCTTTTAAATGGCACTGTCTTCAGTTTCTCTTGGGAGTTAAAATGGCCCCAAGAGAAACTGAAAACAATGCTTATACAAAATGTTGGAGTGAGCAACAAAGAGTATTATGGTATGTTATGGTATTTTCTGGAGTGATCAATTTCAAGTCTGTTAAAGTCCTTGTTCTTTTTCGTTGGAAACATCTGCGAAAGGTTATATATTAATGACAGATTATAGTTTCTCTAAGCAGTGTAACGTAAAACTGCATTCGTCTTGATGGACTGGAATGTTTTTTTTTTAATTAATTCTTAATGAAATATCAAGGGACCATCTAGATTTATGTCAGTGTCGGAAAAAACGTAAAAAGAGACCGTTACATAATATCAAGATTATATGGAGATTACAGTAAGGTTTAGTAAATTAACTATTTAACAATTAGTCGTCGAATGCGACGTGAATATCGGCGAATAGTCAACGGGATACCCTGCTAGCAGAGGCTTTTCCCTTGTGCTTCTCAGCGTTGTACTGCCATTCTCTTCGCGGTTTTGGCTGCTCGCGTTTTGTTTTGGTTGTTTCTGTGCCGAGGAAAAGACCTCTGCAGACAGCCGTTTGGGATTCCTGTTGAGCATGCGCGAGATGAAAATGCGGTTACCATGGAATTTGTGGGTCACGTGTCGGTAATACGATGCCGCCGCCGGAGTTTGTTCATATATTCATGAGTCAATTTTCCCACGGGAAAGACTCGCACTCGCCATGTTGATATAGAGGGCTCACTTTTGCACAGCAAACTAGTACAAAAATAATGCGCGAGTCGATAAAACCGGTTCCACAACCGGTTTAGTCATGTGATTACCTCCTAGATCTTGGAGGTATCTAATGCGCATGCTCAACAGGAATCCCAAACGGCTGTCTGCAGAGGTCTTTTCCTCAGCACAGAAACAACCAAAACAAAACGCGAGCAGCCAAAACCGCGAAGAGAATGGCAGTACAACGCTGAGAAACACAAGGGAAAAGCCTCTGCTAGCAGGGTATCACCGGGACGAAGTCGGGGTGACTATTCGCCAATATTCACGTCGCCTCAGGCGACTAATTGTTTTAGTATAATTAAATATTGATGATTCTTCGAGAAAATAAAATTATTGATCAATTTCCGACCCCGAAACATCAAAAAAACTGGCTGCCATTTTGAAAACGCAGTAATTATAGCGGGCTAAAGCAAAGCTCCTAGCCAATCACAGCGCTCTATTTTCGATAATCATCAATGTAATTATACTAATTTGTAATTGTAATAGGACTGAGTGGAGTAGAATTCAGGGAGTTGTCAGGCGTGGCAAGTGGCATTTGCTACTTGATTTTCGTTGGTTCTTTAACTGTTCTATTTGACCTGACCGATTACAAGCTCCTAGTAATCGGACAGGTCGAACCGGACAGTTTTGGAGTTATAATTATAGCAAAATTAAGCTATAACAAGAACGCTCTTAGTAGCGTTGAGTCTCGCGTGTTTGTAGATACGATAAGCAGTGAGGAGGCGAATAGAGCGTGAGCGTTCGTCTTTCGGGGGGGGGGGGGGGGGGGGGCTCCGAATATAAAAGGGCTGGGGATGCTCGTCGTCTTGCTTAAGGGGGTAAATAGTCTCTTTTAGGGGTCAAAAAAGCTTGGGCTACAGCAAGTGAAAAAGTTGAATTATGCTTTTGACCTACTGCACAGGGTCCAGAGGAGTTGCGTGTGAATAAATGAATTACTTATTTAAAGTCTCATTTCGAAAAATGTTTATAGCTGTCGCTTAGCGCGATTAATTAGCCCAATGGGATCTTTATGAATCTACTGTAAAGGATTTCTTTGCTTTGTAACTGATCCAGATCGACTTTGTTGTTCGGTATTTTGAAAATCAATAACCGCAAGCTGTATCCTTGTTGGTGCACAGCAGGTCGTCTGAAGGGTGACGGAAGACCGTCGCCCGAAGGGCGCCCGAAGTGCGTAGTGGCGAGTAAAAAGAGGATAAAGGAGGATACTTGTACCACGTGACTTAGTTCGTTGTGAACCGCATTTCTCGGTGACGGAAGTGAATGAGACCGGAAACGCAAAAGCAACAGACCACTGTTAATTCGAGAATCAAAACATCAGCTGCGGAGGGAGTTTTAAAGATCTTAGAGATCTATGCGAAGGCAACAGAGTTTTAAGTGAAGTCAAGATCTTCCAAGACTGGAGATTTGTTGTGCACATGTCAACAGTCTTCGATGTCTTAAGGAGGTTTCGCTTGTGTAAAGGCTTCCCAGTACTGAGTGGCAAAACGCACAGGCAAAGACGCAAGAGGTAAGATTGTTTGGACCACCGAAGAATGGCTCAGTCGTGATGATATCACAGTTGCTATAAACTTCATTTCCTACTAATTGCTTATTATGATCTGTTATAACAGGATAGTTTGGTATTACTGACTGTAAGCATGTTTCATATACAGGAGCTGTATATTCATCTAAAGGGTCATCATTTTCCTCATCCTCACTATTTAATTCATCATCTTGTATTGGATCACAGTCGGATGGATTATCTGTTGTTACATTTTTTGATCTTGATTGTAGATCTACATTATAATAGTCTGTATTATTTTGTAAAGCTGTGAGATTGCTATTGATATTGTTAATATGAAGTAGTATGTTCTTATACAATGGATTGTCTGCTTTAAGCCACTTAAGAGCTTTTTGTATCAACTCTGGTCGTACTGCTTGAAAGTAAACATGCCCTTTAAATTGTAATTTTCTTTTAAGCTTTAGCATTATTATACCAGATCTCTCAGGTGGACGGGGGAGTTCATTACATGTTTGATCACATTCTACAGGTACATTACATATTGCACCTTTAATTTTTTTCTGTTGTCCTTTGGGCATGACAACAATCTTCTGAAATACAATACGTTTGGCTATAAGTATTTGTTCTAGTTTTTCTAATGAGGCCAGTTCTGAGGGTGTTTCAACAACATACATATTATTCATAATACCCTGACATGGTAATTTTCCTTTTATGACTTTTGAATGACATGTCTTGCATATATATTCTTTACCATCAAATGATTGTTGAATTTAAAAAAATGCTTGACAAGGGTATTTGCTGGTTATACACCTTATTACTGATTTCTTATAAAGTAATCGATTACAGACAATACATATAAAATAAGGGCCTTCTGTTATTTTCTTTTTGAATTCTTTAATGCATGATTGAATGGATGTCCCTTTGTCCATCATTCTTTTTTGGTATTTTACTTTAAGGTTACTGAGCATTTCATTTTTTAATGAAACATCCATTGTTTTGTATTTTTGTGCAGCTTTGCGAAGTAATTCTTTCTTATTAGTAGGATTCATTTTTGAGTACCTTTTTTGCATTTTTTCTGCTGTTCTTTTTTTTGCAGCAGGTTCCAAGTTGTCGTATATATGTTTTTTTCTGCGTTTTCTAATAATTCTTTTCCTTTCATTTTCCGGTGTTTCAGAAGAACAGTGAATTGTATATCATACTCCATAGTCTGACATTGTTTATTTTGAACAATATTTAGAATTGCCTCCATTAGTTTATTTATACCACTAATATGTTTTATGTGTTTCATTGTAGATGAAATACTATCTTCATAAGCCAGAAGTGAAAACAATTGCTTCTCTTTAGTATTTTGTTGGTAAATGCAAGCGATACAGTAACTTGAAATGCACATTAAAAATCCTGTTTTCCCATAATTTTTCAAGATCAATATCTTTAAAGATATCATGTTTTTAGGTAAACTAGTTAATTTGCCATGACTTACTTTACTAACATCTACTTTTATTTTCATACCAAAAATTGTAACATCCTCAGGCATATTAATAGATTTGGAATGATAATCATTTTTGATTACATTGTTAAGCTCAGAGCCATTTTGAATGATTGCATCTTAGTAAAGTTTTTGAGTTCCAATAACTGCATGATGAAATACTTGAGTAACACTAGCTACTGCAAAACAGTTGTTTTTCAAACACTTGTGTTGATCTAATGATGTATTCTTTAATATATCTTTTACGTTGTTACTTGCTGTTATGTCATATTTTGTTATTTGTAAACCTTTAAGTTCATACATTTGGTGTATTCCATATAAACTTTGAAAGTATTGTATTAAGTTATCTTTAGATGGTATATCTAACAATACACAAGTCCCTTGACAATGACTCTTACCATAAATATCTCGGGCATGAGAGTCAAATACTTTAAAATGGCCATTATAAACACAGTAAACAATACTGACAGTAATAGAACCAACTCTCAAAATAAATGATCTGTATTGTTGTGATATCAATGACTCAAAAGCTCTTTTTAGGCCTAAACAATATTCATATCCTTCAATAGTAGCCTCACCATGGACATTGCCACTATAGCTTGCACTGTATTCCAGCCGGAAATTTTCTTCTGCTACTGTAAGCATTGTTGGTAACTCAGTTAGCAGTAAATAAGAGCATCTTGCCAGTTGTGATAAACTACTGTAAAGTTGATTGCCAATATGCATTATTTCTTTTAAGTCACCAGAGTTACTTATTCCTTTCGTATTATGGTATATTAAAGCACATAAACTCATTGCAACACATTGCTGCCCTGCATTTTGCCCAAATACATGAACATCTCCTTGACTATATGGTGCTTGTATTGTTTTAGTAAGATCAACACCGTGCATAAGAGGACCAGGGTTTTTCTCTATATCATTTGAAAGCCTGTACCTTGTACAATTCCCTTTATATGAGTAACATTTTTGTACTCACTATGTGGGAAATTGGAGCAAAACAATCTAAAGTATTTGAAATATTTCTTTCCATGTTTATCTTTATTTGAATTGTAACCATATTTCATTAAAGAATTAATTTTTCTTGATCTAAAAATTGGTTTCCTTCTCATTTTTTGTACAAATCTGACAGCAATCTTGTGTGTACGTTTCTGCCGTCTTGTAGTATGTTTAATAAGACGATGAATTTTCGATGACTTTGGTACGTTTTTCTTCAAACAACTCCATACATAACTCTGTAATTTTTTGTTTTTTTGAGATAGACGTTTTAACATGTTCTCTGGTACTCTGCTAGGTTCACGATCCCGTTTGTACTCATGACTTCTACATTCAACACGACGGTAGCCATACACATACTTTGTATGACGAGATCTGACTTCTTCAACCTTTATTGACACTGGCATATCATTATATCCACGTACATGAGCAAAATTGTTACCTTTTTCTAATACATTACAGTTCTGAAGACAATTTTCCGTATGTTGTAACGTAGAACTCCATGCTTAGAACAAAACGACATTTATCATCACCTGTACAATAATCAGGGCTTCTGATAATTCGGGCGGTCGCGGACCCGCGAATTTCAGGGTTTTCCGCGAAATCCCGCGAATTTCCCCAAAAAACGCGAAATACCGCGAAATCCGCTAGAAATATTTCCAAATAATGTCGGCAAAACATATTTCATACTTATCTTGGCTATTAGACCTGTTTTATTCACCCGAAACATCCAAATTTATCTTTAAACTTCGTCAATGCAACGAGTAAACAACGTCCCAAAACTACCAGGCGTTTTTAGATGAACGTGGCGAAAAACTGGGCACTAACCATAATCTCAATGGCTTTAGCATTCGCTCATTTTTCGAGCGAACTGTTGTTTAAAAAAGCAAATTATTATCCCCGTTAAAAAAACGTTTAACAGCACTGGTCATATCGACGTGAAAATTGAGTCGATTTTAGCGAAATTTGCCAAAACAAAATTCAGCGAAATAGGCTGTTTTTTACTGATTGTTTCTTGGCGAAGTTTCCCTCCGAAATTTCCCGTGAAATCGGCCGATTTTTCTAAGAATTTGCCTCTGAAAATCCTTCGAAACGAAGTTTTTCCGCTAAAATCCCGCGAAATCGGCCGATTTTTCCGCGAATTTGCCCCTGAAAATCCCGCGAAATTTTCATTTTTTTCCCGCGAATTATCAGAAGCCCTGAATAATATTAATGGTGTACGAAATATCAAATTGTTCGTTACAAGTATCCAGCATCATGAAAAAAAGGAAAACAATCAGGCTGTTGAACAGGAGAGATAAATTAACGACGATTTGCTTGTTGTTTTTTACCTCATCATCGAAGTTCTGCTCATGAACATTCTTCGTTGTTTCAACATCTGATGCATTCACTTCTTTCAAAGTTATCAACGCTTTCAAACGACAGAATTCGTGGAACGACCCATTCCGAAAACGCTCGACATCTTTTAGTGTGGGACTACCACGAATGGTGTGTGGATTTGCAAGCGACGTCACCGTATAATCCATTAATCTTTGCAAATTTTTCCTCTCAAAACATAACATTCAGACCAGACAATGGTACGTTGTTTTTCGAAGTGTTCACAGAGATTGAGAGCATCGTGTCGACTTTCATCCCCAGATTCTGCGCTACCATGACCCGGAACAAGTGTTTACAAAAAACCATTCTTCCTGTCACGTTTAGCTGTATATTTACTTTTTCGCACGTGAAGATCAGAACCAAGTTACCATAAGATTAGAGAGAGCACGTGTTTACAGTTTTACTTTTTGTTATGGCTGTTTTGCACTTACGATTTCATCGGCTTACTATGTCATATAAGCATGAAACGCGACCTGTTTTAACGAAAAAGATAAACTCTGATTTCTTACATGGAAGAAAAACACTTAAACGTGATAAACATTTAACAATTAGGGGGTGTTTACATGAGAAAACTCGCACCGGCGCGAGTTTCATACCGACATGACTTTTTGATTTTGTATCGCGTTTACATGATGACTGGGTTATTTCACATAGGATCTCGTTATTTGAAGGTACACTTCATGTTGATAAAATGCACGTATGATTCAAAATCGCGAACATTAGACCGATTTCACACCGAAAAGGGTGGTCGTTTCGTGTTTACGTGATACCGTTGCGAGATTTCGTACTGGATTGAAATTCTCGCCCCGGTGCGACAACCGGAGTGAACTCACGCCGGGGCGACTCGCGCCGGCACGACTTTTTGTGGTGGTATCATGTAAACAAATGAAGAGCCATGAGAGGGAACCGGAGTGAACTCGTCGCGGCGCGAAAGTCGCCCCGGTGTCATGTAAACAGCTCCTTGAAGTCGAGGTGACTACTCGCCAATATTCACGTCGCCTGAGGCGACTAATTGTTTTAGTGTAATTACATTGATGATTACTCGAGAAAATAAAATTATTGATCAATTTCCGACCCCGAAGCATCAAAAAATCTGGCTGCCATTTTGAAAACTGCTACCCTTCAATGCCATAATCACCGCGCGGTGATTATAGCAGGATAGTGCGAAGCTCCTAGCCAATCACAGCGCTCTATTTTCGATAGTCATCGATGTAATTATACTAAGGCGCCTTATTCAAGTCATCCCCCAAAATAAACCACATGCTCGTCACGAGACTCATTTCCATACAATGAAAGTCGTCACGATTCTTATCTCCAGTTTCCATGGTCTTCGCTAGGAACGCGGGGCCTACAAACTAGGTCCGAAAAAAAAAAAACTGCATTTTAAGAGTCTCGCGGTGCTCAAAGCACGCTCGACTAAATATGGGCCGTTAAGAACCAATTTGATTCAAGCATTTTGTTATTGACACAGTTAATCCTTTGATAATGACTACAATGGCACGATCAACAGGCGATGTTAAGAATAACGGGAAAAACGCTGCCTTCGACATTCTGATCTAATATTTCGATGATTGTCTGAACAAAATATCCCATAGCTTTCGAACGGCAAGAATTTAATTGTCATCACAACTCAAATCAACTGAATAAGAAAGACGTGCTTTGCATTTTTTTCTAATAAAGAAAAATTAAAACGATTGATAACAATTTTCCTTCATCAGGCAGCTCTAGTAACAAGAAACAGTTACGAATGTCAGGTCATACTAGAACTGCAAAATGGTAGAATGGATTTTAAAAGATATAGGTCATCCACTCCAAAAGCCCCAAAAGATAATGATAAGGCAGAAGGAAGCTGCTATTGCTTTGTGGGCATTGCTGATCACTCACTCCCGCGACTTCCATGGAGCAATAGAGAATCACAAGGAACACCTGAACATATCCAAGGTACCAGGGAACAGAGAGGGAGAAGGAAGAGCCTATAGCAATCTGGGTATTGCTTATAGATGTCTCTGTAATTGCCAACGAGCAATAGTGTATCAGAAGCAACACATGAGCATTGCAAAGGTAGTCGGAGATGGGGCAGAAGAAGGAGGCGCCCGTGGTAATCTTGGCCATGTTTATCAATGCCGCGTAGGCGATATCCAACGAGCAGGAGACTACTACAAGCAGCACTTGAGTATTTCCAAGGAAATCTGTGACACAGGTAGGAGAAAATGTACCTATGGCAATCTCGGCAGTGCTTATGACTGGCTAGAAAATTTTCAACTAGCAATAGATTGCCACAAGGAATGCCTGAGTTTTGCCAAAGATGTCACCGACAGGACTTTGGAAGGGACTGCCTCTGGTAATCTTGGCAATGCTTTTCGATGCCTCGGTAACTTTCCACAAGCAACGCCTGAGTATTGCCAAGAAAGTTGGTGACAGGCGGGCCGCAGAGGGTCATGTCTATGGCAAACTAGGTAATGCTGATCATTGCCTCTGTGACTTCAACCCAAAAATTATCCCACTCCGTATAGGTCATGCAGCGCGGCACTTCGTAATTCCATTTCTTCCTTTACCCTCGACGGCTGATTATTGAGGGATATGATGTTGTCCCGGACCAATCAGAGCGCGCGAATCTCTATCACTGAGGACGATCTTTTTCAGCAACGGTTAAGCCCCGTGCAAATGGACGCAACATTGTTGGCCAACAACTCCCAACATTGTGGGATGTTACACGTTGCGTCCGTTTGCACACCCTGTTGCATGTTGTTGGATGTTGTTACGTGTTGTTGTTCAAAGTTTGAAACCGCTCAAACTTTTCAGCCAACAACTCCAAACAGTTCTTTTGTTCCGTGAGCGCCGAAGCGTAGCGCAACAATGATGGATCCGTTTGCACAGCTCTTCCAACATTGTTGGGGCCACGCACGCTCATTACGTATGGATAACAAAGACTTATGGGTTGTATTCTTCCCACGATACACTGCAGGTCCTAAAGTTGTTGAGAGTTGTTGCATCCGTTTACACACCACTGCCAACACGCACGCAACAACTCCAAACATTGATGGCGCAACAATATTGGGAGTTGTTGCGCCTGTTTGCACGCAGCCTTAACCAGTCAAATATATAACTTGAAAAGCAACTTTTATTCAAGCATTACTGATTCCTGGAGATATATAAGTTTACAACACCAAACAACAGTTACTGTCTAACAGAAATATTGTACCTTCTTAAATATTTAACTGATAAAGCTTGAAAAACATCCAACGGTGGAGTAAATATAACTTATACAAAGCCAGCGTTGTTCAAGTGGATAACTGATCTTGATAAGTTCTGAAACTTCTGAATGAGGACACAATAAACTATGCTTGCCATCCGTTGCAAAAGTATTGTACTGTCTTTAATAGCGAAACTGCTTCATTATTTTTAGAATTCAATTGATGCGTAAAAGTTTTAGCTTTTTGAAAAGATGGCAAATAGTGTGACAGCGGCCTCTAAGCAATCGGATATTGGATGTCCTATGTGTGGAGAAAAAAAAAGTGTCGGCCGACAGAACGTTTCAAATATAGACCATGAGTGATTAGTATAATTACATCGATGACTATCGAAAATAGAGCGCTGTGATTGGCTAGGAGCTTCGCACTATCCCGCTATAATCACCGCGCGGTGATTATAGCATTGAAGGCTAGCAGTTTTCAAAATGGCAGCCAGATTTTTTAATGTTTCGGGGTCAGAAATTGATCAATAATTTTATTTTCTTGAATAATCATCAATGTAATTATACTAAAACAATTAGTCGCCTCAGGCGACGTCGGCGACTAATTGTGAAATATAACAGGTACAAATGTAAATAGTTAAGTATGTGCTGCTCAACTACTCCACTGGTTAATGAATTACTTGAAACGATTTTTCAAGTGGATTAGGACAATGCAGAGACATTAAAACCCTGAAGTAATTACTTGTGAATCTTAACCAAATACAACAGACTGAAAGTGCCCTGTGTTTATAATGATTTCTTATTCATGAGGCCCTTCTCTTGTGTTTTTTCCTTTTTGCCCCTTTCATTATAATTACTGTACTTCTGTTCTTTTTGTCTGCGATTTGTAATTGCTTTCTTCGACGGAGCCAGTTTGAAACGGTTTAGCCTACTCAAAGGATCCTTTTTTAATAGGTTTCTTCAAACTTCTTGGTGTCTAATTGTAGAAAATTAAAAAACCATGTCAGATGGCCCCTCTTTGTCGATCACGTCTTTAATTTGACATATATCCTCCATCTTTTTGCAGCCGGTTTCGCTGCAATTGAATTTGCTTTTTCCACCCGTACTTTGGTGCGAACATGATAAACTCCACCTTAACGTCATCGACTTGCATTTTTTTTGTTCAGTTTCTACCATTGTAACTCATTTTTCCGACCTCGCACGTCGACGAGAACAATGAAACAGCTCTTTTAGTGCCACTCTGAATTCAGGCATTCTAATCGCATACACCCAGGGATCGCAGACCGCGCTGAAATACGAGATGACAACGATGCAAATCCAAACCGGTCTGTCAGAATTCATCTGCGCGCATAACTGTTCCATTCCCTTTCCTTTTTGCAGCGATGTGCTAAATAACTGAATGCAGTTAAAAATAAAACTTGGTGCAAAAAGAACCAGAAATAGTCCTGTTATAATCACAAACGTTCTGGCAGTCTTTGCCTGTCGCTTGTTTTCGGCAATTTGCTGGGCGTTAGTGATATTTTCTCGTCGAGGGAAAGTTCGTCTTGTTGCGTTGTAGATTTTAAAGTAGCAAAACGATATTATACAGAAGGGTATTAAGACTGCAGTAACCGCACCACAAATCCATAGCTTGGGTAAGTCTATTAAAGGAACTATGAACGCAAACGATGCCGCTAGAATAGCGAAAATCCAGGAAAAAAGTATTAACGCCACGCAACGCTTTAAGCTCATTTTGATGTGATAGTGCAAAGGCGAGGTTATTGCAATGTACCTATCTAATGAAACATTCACCAAATTAAATGTTACAGCTGATGTTGTGAAATACCACAAAGCCGATTCAAATTTCCAAAGAATTACACCACCCAATGAAGAATGTAGTATTAATTTAAAGGACATGTGAAAGTTTGCAGCTACTCCTGAGAAAAGCTCAGATGCGGCTAGCGAGGCCATGAAAAATCGCGCAGTTTTTCGGAGCGAGTGAAGTCTGAGCACCACAAACAGACAAATGGTGTTTTCTATCATTGCTAGGCAGCCAGAAGTAAAACATACAGCTACTATAATGCTTCTAAAACCAACGGGCATTGTAAAATTTGGACATATCATGGTTGAAGTTGAGTAGATAGCGCGTTAAAAACTGCCTTTGTAATTTAACTTAATAAAAAGGCAGTGCTTCTAATCGAATATATTTTCCTCCAAATGACCTCTATTTTCCTGTCTGATGACAGCTTAATTAACAAAAAGCATTAAAAATGCTACTCACTGCGACATGTTGTTAGTGATTGAAAGTCCCTTCATCTGCTTTTCCTGTGAAAGCAAATAATAGAAATGTTTAAAAGTACATTTTTTTTTTTTCCAGCTGTTGTTCGAATGTTTTCGGCTTGTGACGGGTTTTTAAACCCAGGAGCCAAGCGAAGAACTTCCTAAATCAATACAATCGTTGAAACTACTGGAGAGGTTTAGATTGTGAAACCCCGTGGCATCAAAAGAAGCTGGTATCGTACCTGGAGTTGGGGTAGGGGGGGGGGGGGGGTGTGGATACTCGACAAATGTTTTTTCGGGGAGGCTCCGCTCCGAGGTCCAACCCTTTACCCTTTTATATACCATTTTTAACGAAAAAGGTACCCCTTTCGTACACCTATTATTGACCAATGGTACCCCTTTCACGTACCTTGTTTAGAACTTTGCATCCCTTTTAACTGTTGTAAATACACTGTCTTTTAAATAGGAATCAATCACGAAAACAGAACGTTTTCTGGACTTTATATCGCCATAAAATGTATCTGTTAGGCCTTTGGACCGTGATGTTATTGGCTGTGAAGAATCGTAATGTTATTTGTGCGTTTCGATAGCCAATAACATCACGGCTCAACGGACAGACGACCAATAACATCGCGACTTAATTGACCAATCAGGTCAACAACCAGAGTTTAATTACATCAACTGACGTAATAAAACTCACTTTGACTCTGAAGATGACTACCGCACAGGTTGTCGAAACGTCAGTCACTGTCAACAACAACAGTCCTATTCAGGACTACGTTCACCCGGACGATCATACTCAACCTACTTATGAAATCTGGTTTTTGTTACATCATCTCTTCTCTTCTAAATAGAGTTACTTTCTTTAGTGATAGTTTTGACGTGTTCTCCGCAGTGGTGATCTAACGACTGATAAATAGGAGACCGCTGAATAGAGATTATTCATTTGTTTGTTTATTTGCTTATTTATTTTTATTCTTCTAGCATACACTCATATGGCACTAATCGGATCTCAAATATTGGCGACGTTGGGTTTGCAATTTCAGAATCAACTTTTTTTTTATAAACAAAAAAATGCATTACTTCAAACAGTTTTTCTGCCTTTGAGGGTGTCTCAGTTTCCTTCCCAAATACCTGAGGTGGCTGAACACAGTTTTGCAGGCGCTCAACGGTAACTCGCGTGATAGTGACAGCGCGTGTTTTAAATCAGACAAACAAACACGGGGGCGAAAAAAAGCAATGGTACACAGAAGACAATTTCTCAAAATCTACTCATTAAAATTTTGTAATATTTGGCAGAAGTTTTACTTTTATCGTACTTTCAATAATAAGAACTTTAAAATGGAAGTTAAACAGACGAATTTTGCGACACAATCATATTATTATCTAAAAACCCGTCTTTAAAATTTGGTCAAATAAGTTTCAAATAGTAATGGTTAATTATAGTAAGCTGTGAGCAAGTTTATAGGAAAACTCTACTGAGCGAATTTTAGTGAAAACTGGGCGAAAGTGAAGTGTTAAGGTTGTATTCAATCGTTCATGTTGCCATGGAATCTACGAAAACGTCACATTTTACCTCTCAGTCAAAATCTTTCATCAGTATATTTTTGCCAAGTTCCAGCTTTTGAGCTGCAACCTTTCTCTTGCCATAACTTGGCAAATGACCTATACTTACAAACTGCCAGAACAGTATTCAGCCACCTTAAGCCTATCAAACGAACGATAACGTCCCCTTGAAAGTGTCTCATAGTGAACACAAAACCGACTCAAACTCACGCGCAGCTTCAGAATTACCAATACGCCTCTGTCTCTTCGATCTGCCTTAATTCCACCTGTAGCACATTAGAAACCGCGTCAAATGCCTCTCCCTTGCCATTAACGTCTGGCACTTGATTATCATCCTTCGCTTTGTTTAGTGTTTCTGTATTTCCAACTGTTTTTTCGACCCCGTTCGGCGTTGGCCTCAGTGAGGCCTGAACACTGATTATGTGAAACAGCTGTTATCTTTTAATGCCATTCTGAATTCAGGCATTCTAATCGCATACACTCAGGGATCACAGACCGCGCTGAAATACGAACGAATAGCTCAGTATGCAAACTCACACTCTTCTGTCAGAAATCGTGCATAACCTTTCCCCTTTCCTGAATAAATTAAGGTGCTAAATAGCCAATTGTCGTCAAACATTGAACATGGTGCAAAAAGAACAAGAAAAAGACCGGTTATGGTCTGGCACTCTTCTTCTTTCTTTTTTTATTCAGCGATTTTGTGGGCCATTCTGACATTTCCCCATTCAGGAATTGAAAAGCTCGTTTCGCTGCTCTGTAGACTTCGTAGTAGCAGAACGATATGATATAGAAGGGTATGAATACTGTAGTAAGCGTTCCACAAATCCATAGTTCTAGAAAGTCTTTTAGAGGAATTGCGTATGCAATCGACGCTGATAGAACAGCAAAAATCTATAAAAATAGTATTTGCACTGCGCAACGCTTTAAGTTCATTTACTTAGTATTGTTGAGAACGTTGAGAACATTCGTGACTGCTATATCAGGTGTTTTGTTGTAGCCTCGTATTTTTCGCAGATCTCGTTGGGAAGAAAAGATTTATCGGAAGCGTTTTTGACTTTGATGCTGTTCGGATTCTATTCTTCTTACTTGTAGTCGTGGATAGGACTGTAGTTATTTAACTTGTTGAGATTTTCTGTGATTTATTTGGTGTTGGATCAGGGTTTCCCCACAGTACTACTCGAGTAAAATGAGCTTAAAGCGTTAAGCAACGTAGCAAGGGTGACGCAGTGTTGAGAGCACTTCTCCCCCACCAATGTGGCCCGGGTTCGAATCCTGGCGCATGCGCCATATGTGGTTTGAGTTTGTTCAACACTTCTAAATCCCAATTTGATCTGGAACGCACGAACACCTTTCAATGATTTCTTAAGAATTCCTAAGTGCTCATGGGGTAAAAAAATTACAATTTACAATTAAAAGTTACGAAAGCTGTCAGTTGGCATACTGAGAAATCTTTTCGGCTGTTAGTATATGTCATTTTGCGAGCTGCAAACCAAACAAATAACTGCGGCTTTTTAGCTATTAAATGAGTGCGTACTCCAGTCTGTTAAAGTCCTTGTTCTTTTTGGTTCAAAGCTTCTGTGAAAGGTTAAATTAATTACAGGTTATAGTTTCTTTAAGCAGTGTAACGTGAAACTGCATTCGTCTTGATGAACTGGAATTTTTTTTTTAATTAATTCTTAAAGAAATATTAAGGGACCATCTCGAGTTATGTCAGTGTCGGAAAAAACGTAAAAAGAGACCGTTACGTAACATGAAGACTATATGGAGATTACAGTTATAATAAGGTTTAGTAAATTAACTATTTGACAATTAGTCGCCGAATGCGACGTGAATATCGGCGAATAGTCACCGAGACGAAGTCGAGGTGACTATTCGCCAATATTCACGTCGCCTGAGGCGACTAATTGTTTTAGTACAATTACATTGATGATTATTCGAAAAAATAAAATTATTGATCAATTTCCGACCCGGAAACATAAAAAAATCTGGCTTCCATTTTGAAAACTGCTAGTAGCCTCTAATGCTATAATCACCGCGCGGTGATTATAGCGGGATAAAGCGAAGCCCATAGCCAATCACGGCGCTCTATTTTCGATAATCATCAATGTAATTATACTAATTTATAATGGTAATAGGATTGAGTGGAGTAGAATTCAGGGAGTGATCAGGCGTGGCAAGTGGCATTTGCTACTTGATTTTCATTGGTTCTTTAACGGTCCTCATGATTTGACCTGTCCGATTACAAGCTCCTGGTAATCGGACAGGTCGAACCGGACAGTTTTGGAGTTATAATAGCAAACTTAAGCTATAAATATGGGCCGTTAAGAATCAGTTAGATTGAAGCATATTGTTATTGACACAGTTAATGCTATAATAATGTCTACAATGGCAGGATCAACAGGTGATATCAAGAATAACGGGAAAGACGCTGCCTTTACCATTCTGATCTAATAGTTCAATGATTGTCTGAACAAAATATCCCTTTGCTTTCGAACGGCAAGAATTTAATTGTCATCACAACTCAAATCAACTGAATAAGAAAGACTTGCTTTGCATCTGTTTTCTAATAAAGAAAAACTGAAACGATTGATAACAATTTTCCTTCACCAGGCAGCTCTAGTACCAAGAAACAGTTACGAATGTCAGGTCATACTAGAACTGCAAAATGGTAGAATGGATTTTAAAAGATATAGGTCATCCACTCCAAAAGCCCAAAAAGATAATGATAAGGCAGAAGAAGGAAGCTGCTATTGCTTTGTGGATATTGCTGGTCTTTGGAAGGGACTGCCTCTGGTAATCTCGGCAATGCTTATCGATGCCTCGATAACTTTCAACGAGCAACAGAGTTCCACAAGCAACGCCTGAGTATTGCCAAGAAAGTCGGTGACAGGCGGGCCGCAAAAGGTCATGTCTATGGCAAACTAGGTAATGCTGATCATTGCCTCTGTGACTTCAACCCAAAAATTATCCCATTCCGCATTGGTCATGCAGTGCGGCACTTCGTAATCCGGCTTCCTTTACCCTCGACGGCTGATTATTGAGGGATATGATGTTGTCCTGGACTAATCAGAGCGCGCGAATCTCTATCACTGAGGACGATCTTTTTCAGCAACGGTTAAGCCCCGTGCAAATGGACGCAACATTGTTGGCCAACAACTCCCAACATTGTTGGATGTTACATGTTGCGTCCGTTTGCACACCCTGTTGCATGTTGTTGGATGTTATTGCGCAAAGTTTGAAACCGGTCAAACTTTTCAGCCAACAACTCCCAACATTTCTTTTGTTCCGTGATCGCCGAAGCGTAGCGCAACAATGTTGGATCCGTTTGCACACCTCTTCCAACATTGTTGGGGCTACGCAGCTCATTACGTATGGATTACAAAGACTTATGGGTTGTATTCTTCCTACGATGCACTGCAGGTCCTAAACTTGTTGGGAGTTGTTGCATCCGTTTACACACCACTGCCAACACGCACGCAACAACTCCAAACATTGTTGGCGCAACAATGTTGGGAGTTGTTGCACCCGTTTGCACGCAGCCTTAACCAGTCAAATATATAACTTGAAAAGCAACTTTTATTCAAGCATTACTGATTCCTAGAGATATAAATGTTTACAACACCAAATAACAGTTACTGTCTAACAGAAATATTGTACCTTCTTAAATATTAAACTGATAACGCACGAAAAAATATCCAACGGTGGAGTAAATATAACTTATACAAATCCAGCGTTGTTCAAGTGGATAACTGATCTCGATAAGTTCTGAAACTTCTGAATGAGGACACAATAAACTATGGCTCATTCACTATTCCCTCCAGGCTAAAAATAAGTTACCAATACTGTTCTTAACCATATGGCAACATTTGAAAGGTTTAAGTGAAACTATCATTTCTTTAGTGATAAAGTACCATATAATTATCATATTATTTCACACATTTACTGCTGACACAGAAAATATTTTCCTGTTACTCTGAAATTTTGCAATGCACCACTGGCTTCCCTGTGCAATGAGGTCCGAGAAATGACCGCACAAATAGTATACTGAGGACGCAACACTACCCAGATCTGGGTAGTGCTGCTGATTGGCTGGAAATTTGCTTCATCCAATCAGAAGCACTAGCCAGATCTGGGTAGTAACTTGTCATCAGTATGGAATTTCTCTGCTTGTTTCTCAGATGTCATTTTGCGGGAAAAGTAGTGGTGGTGTCGCAAAATGCTGGTTGTTTACTCAAGCTGTATAATTAAGCAGTCCCCCCCCCCCCCCCCCCCCACAAAAAAAAGTTATAACTACATGTATTTTAGTGGTAAACAAAAATAGGTTAAATAACTACAGTTGTAACTGTAAAATATTAATGAAAGGTAACATTGATTGTTGCAGTTTGGCCTCAAAAAGTCTTCCTTGCAAAAACAATCCAACTTTAATCTCATGATGCTGGGTGTGGCTTACCTTGTATATAGGAAATGGATTCTGAACCACACAGGAACTTAACCCTGCCACTGTAAAGTATGAATACTCAGCAGGCATAATGCTATGCCAGTGGCAGCCTATTTTACCAGCAAAGTAACCCTCAATTTTGTGCGCATATGAATGGATGGGGATGGTGAATTAATTAAATCCAAGACTCTTTCAGACACCAAGACTTGTTCAAAAATGCAAGACTTTGCTGCAATATACAATACGTGCCTTTAAGACTCTGGAACAGGAAGAAAATGCCCAAAGACTCTGAAACTCATTACAGTTGTTCTGAGCTTTCAAGATCAGATCCACATTTATTTTCTTAAAAGACATCAATAATTTCCTACAACTCTACCCTTCACCACCCATTAATACATAATATAGTGCTAACATACTGTTATCAGAGCTCAAGACCTGGTTCCTGTATGGTAGAGTTTTAGTGCCAATCCAGGATTAAAATGTTAATCAAAAATGGTAGTGATCTTCCTTAAAAACTGTCCAGAAAATCAATTTGATGTTGTGTTTGTCATAACTGGTCCTCTTTGCTTTTTTTAGGCAGAGCATTGTCTTATAAAACCTTGAGTTGAATGCTCCTAGATGAAGAGAAATTATTGCTTACAATTTGGCTAGTGAGCTCGACTTTACCATATTTCCAGGAATCAAGTCCTGATGCTGAACATGAACCTGTTACCAGTAAACATGTAAGACAGAAATGATAACATTCAAACTGAAGAGAGTGTAGGTGAGGTGAAGCTTGCACCCATCACAAGCCTTGGGATGTGCTTCATTTCCATTTCTGTCTGGAACATGAGTATTATCTCTCTTCCTTGGTCCAGGGTTTTGTTCAGTGCGAGTGAAGCTATCCTGATTATATAGTGTAGATTTCCAGTCATCACTGCACTTTTCTATGTTACTGTTCAACAACCAGCCAGTTTCAATAATCTCAGTATCATTTTCACCACAAATGTGGCATTGACCCACCCATCCAGTCACAGACGCTCCATTTCTCCAGACAACAAAGAAAGAAAAAGTGCTGCTCGGGCCTCCTAGCTGTCCAATTCCAAACACTTTAGAATGGCTTGTTCCTGCTGCTCCAGTTTCCCGCTCAACAGCAGTGCGATACTCTCCTTCAATAGTATTATCATCTTTTTGGGTCAAAATCATCTCCGAGCCCAAATGATTATACCAAACACCATTTAAGCTGCAAGATTTATCCTTGACTTCAGGGTCCGAGGTCTTAATCACTTTGTCAATAGTTCCTGGGGTTTCTGGAATGGATGCATTTAGTTTGCGAGGACCCTCACGCTGTTCGTATCTAGTGAAGGTGTCTCGACCAATCATAGTTGACTTCCACTTGTCTATGCAGGTATCTACCTTGGAACGCAACAGCCAAGAGGTAAGAAGCTTTTCATGCCCATCGTCGCACACAAGACATTGAACAGTCCAGACAGTTGTTGACGATCCATTCCGCCAGACTACAGAGAAAGCAAATGATGCCCCTTTGTAGTCATAAGGTGTTGCTCCTGTCAAAGCAGAATGTTTCATCCAATTTAAGTCATTACTGTCCACTGATGTACTAAATGTACTTTTAAAAAGGCTTTTCCCAGGAAAGAAAAAGCAAGAAAAAAGCCTCTTCAAATGCAGTTAATAAGAGAATATTAACATAAATTCTCTATTTAAGCCACCTTTCTCAAATAAGCCCCCACCCTCTAATAAGCCCCTCCCCCACTTTTCAAGGGAAAAAAGTTAATAAGCCCTCCTCTCTATTATGCTCCCCCCTCTCCCCTCCCATAATCATTCTCCACTAATAAAGCATGGACCGTATTAATCAATCATAACTGTAAAACTTTGTATAGACTGATCTGGGATGGTTTGTTTACCAACTGAAAGTTCAGATTTGATTCCTCTCCTCAGGTGGATGACCTCCAACCTTCTTGCACTTGAACTTTCCCACTTTGTATTCTAGTCCTTTAGGGAGAGCTGATACCATCATACTTTCTAAATTAATTAAGCCCCCCCTCCACCCCTTCAAATGGGCTTGAAATAAATAAGCCCTCAGGGGGGGGGGGGGTGGGCTTAATAGAGGATTAATGGTATTTTAATTTATGGATCAACAGGTACAGGATACATACTGTATGAAGCATGTGATTTACATGTGAAGCTCACCTGCCACCTGTGCCACCATAAACATTGTGTTCAGTAGAAGACACGTGATGTGAGCTCTTTATCTAACCTAAACCCTATAATCTCCTATAATCAGAAGCAGATTGTCCAAACTAATCTCAATTGTTTCTTTAAGGAATGCATTGAGAGAAAAAGCATTTTTCAGTTGGTGACCCTTTATTAATTCTCATAAACTTTTCTCTTTACAGTTTACTAAATATTGATATTATTAGGAGAAAATTAATGTTGGTCAGTCTTGAGACTTTTAAAGGCAGACTTTAATTACGTACGTAAACATACAAAAAGACACACAAAAGGAAAAACAAGCCTATAGCCCTATAGATTGGAAATGGAACACTGGAAGGGAGATCCATATCAAGATCTCTCGTGTTACATGTGACTTAATAGTATACACTGTAGTTAAGTCTCTAAAAAACGGCACTTAATGTCCTCCCAGACAGAACTCAGTTCACAGTCCAGAAGATGCAATGCAGATTACTAGTGGATACAATGTATTGAACCTGTGACCTTCACGAAAGAAGCGCGTGATTCCATGGTCCCTAGCACACGCCCTGAATTCTCCCGGCCTTTTAAGTTACTTAAAATGCAGATTTAAGCTTATAAGTTCCAGAACACTCCATTAACTACATAAAGGTTATTAAATTGCATGACAAAGCTTGGGTTAATTGAAGACTAAGGATTGCAATGGCTTGAATGAAGAAATATGAAGGTACTTGCCAAAAAGGACAGAGTGACTAGGGCCTGCAGATCCATTGAATCTCTCCTGAGCAGTCCTATATTCGCCCCAGAGTTTGCCAGTTTCATCATGCTTTATGTAAACCTCAGATCCCAGTTGATTATACCATTTGCCGTCTAGAGTCTCGCAATTCTTGCCGGCTGCGATCGAGCCAAGGGTAAGAACTAAATAGGAGGCAAACTGGAGATAAATTAACGGCAAAGACGCCATCATCTTTCTTCGTGCGCTTTTCCACGTGGGTAACCTTGCGTGCAGGTGAAATCGTTTGTCAACTTAGCCTCGTCTCCAGGTTTTAGACCCGCTAACCCTGGGAATGAAGGTCCGTCCGCCATGTTAGTTATCCCATAAGGCACGCTAGGACGTTCATTCGCTACATTCGATCAAAATGCCGGCTGGTTGCTCCATTTCTTCGCCTAAAGACGATCCTAGAAGACCAAACAAAATATTTCGATACAAGCCAGTACCTAACAAGCCTACAGATGATCCTACACCAGAATATATGAACCTTCTAGGGATGATATTTAGCATGTGCGGTCTTCTAATGAAGGTAAATCGATCTAGCGGAAACCGGTCTTGTGATGGCCGATCAGCAAGTTTTTATTACCTGGTTAAGCTAAAAGAGCCAGCTAACTGTTTCCTTTCCAGGGTGGATCCAGGATTTTATATGAGTGATTTGCACCAACTTAACTAGGGGGTTTGGGGGCATGCTCCCCAAGAAAATTTGAAATTTAATGCTCTCAGAATGCAATTTTCCAGACACATAAACAGCACCTCCTCAGAAACGCATAATTCTGTACAAAAATTCACTTCTGTATCTTAAACAGTAGTTACACAGACAAAGCAGAATAACATCACAAAGTGGCAATAACAAAACAGTTTAAAGACTGAAAGTAAAGAATAATCATCGCAGTAAATTTTCCAATTTAAGCAATTGGAAAGAAGAAGCCTGAAAAAAATCAGGGCTTCATCGGGATTCAATTTATTGAGTTCATGTCTCCCGTGAGGAGTGAAATGATGTGAAGTATATGAAATAATTCATATTTGAACTGCGGTTGATCATTCTTTACTTTCATCCACAACTGCGATGATCATTCTTTACTTTCATCCACAACTGCAGTTCAAATATGAATTATTTCATATACTTCACATGATTTCACTCCTCACGGGAGACATGAACTCAATAAATTGACCTCGCTCCCAATGTGTGGCTTCATTATTAGCTCAGTTGGTAGAGCAACGCACCGGCAATGCGGAGGTCATGGGTTCGAATCCTATTGAAGCCCTGATTTTTTTCAGGCTTCTTCTTTCCAATTGCTTAAATTGGAAAATTTACTGTGATGATCATTCTTTACTTTCATCCACAACCGCAGTTCAAATATGAATTATTTCATATACTTGACATCAGTTTAAAGACTGTTAAGCTTATTCAAAAGCTATTACCAAAGGAGGAACTACGCACTCCAGTCAAAATACCCACACTATCTTTAGAAAAACACTAAGCTGGAGTTTACTGAGTCAATTCAATTCTCCATAGTAAGTTGATGTAGCTTCAGTTAAGCTGCACTTCATTCTTACAAATTTCGATCTGTAAATCACTATCCGTGATAATTACACTCACGCAATTACACATTACACTCACGGACTAAAGAAAATCGCCTAGTTATTCAGATCCAGAAGGCGCTTTGGAGAACATTTGAACCCTTATTCAGCCGTAATAAAAAAGGCTTCATGCTTCAAAAGAGGTCAAAGAAAATGCGCTTGCATCAGAGGGCAAATTCTGCCGACCAGAAACAATAACTACAGTAAATCAATACGTGTGTCATGATCTCTCAGTGTGAAACATGCAGCTAAAATCACATTTGCTCATTGAAAATGTAGAACCTTCCAGACCATAATCTACCCAGCAGAAGAAAAAAATCTTTATTGGAATAAGCAGCATTTTGGCATGATGTAAAAGTCGTGTAGGCCAACCACCCCCTTTTATAGCCAGGGAAATCTTTTCAGGCTCCACACAAAATGACGGTTAGAATTAGACCATTCCACTGACACAGTCTGGGAAGTCAAATAGCTCACCTGGTTTCCACACATTCTCTATGAACTTGACCTTGTCCTGGTCCGAATATGAGAACAGTCCTCCTTCCGACAGACTGGATCGCCTCTAACATGGTTTATAAATCAAAATCTTGTCTTCCTCATAGCAAGTTAATGATGAACTCTAATCGGCAAATCAACAAGAACAAACGAAAGGACTTTCAGGGGGAGACTTCCCTTTATATACGATTGTCAGTAGTTTCCACGGTAGTTTGCGGCCTGAATAGCCAATCACAACCGACTTTGAGTAGTTCGCAAAACAATGTGAGTGTTTCTGACCAATTGAACTTGGTTTTGAGTGATTTGTGACACGATCCATATACCATACAGTCCCACCCACAGGGAAAAACTTTCTCCAGTCATGCCTACAAGTTTTTTCGCATTGTTCTTGGAAGTATCGACAAAGGACAAAACCACGCAAACGGACACTCATCGAATTCGCTCGAAAAGGACCGGGTGTGCTGTGTGATTGGCGAAATAGCAAGATGGGACGCTTTTTTCTATTTTTTTTTTAATTTCATAATAAACAATAAAACAAGAAGGATAATTGATTTCTTGAACTACAATAAAGAACCTGAGGAGTGACAAACGCAGGTTTGGAAACATTTGAGTGATTTTTGGAAATCACTTGAACTACCCTGGAGCCACCCCTGCTTTCTTGGTTAAAATGAGAGTATAAATATATACAGTCAATGCAAAGATCACAGATGTCCTGTGTAGTATGTACATTCTTTGGACACTTTATAAATACCAGGCCCATTAAAGGGAAAATACTTGTTCATCTTTCAAAAGTAAGTGGTCAAGTCGCCCAAAAGTTGTGTCCATAGAAACCAGAGTTAACCCTTGATTAACAACGAAACAAGCGCAATATATGAGTAATGTATCTCATTCCATAATCTTCGATGAGAAGAAAACGGTGCGCAAAGTTAATATAGATATTAGGATACTGTAAAAAATTTGAGCTACATAACTCAGCATTTCGGGTGACTTGACTAAATGTATCGGGTGACATAACCGTGATTTCAGGTGAAACAACTTTGGGCCAAATGACTTTTGGGCGACTTGACCAGAAACCCTTTCAACTAATTCTTTAACTTAGGAAGTCCATCCGGCAATTGTTTTTTGGATTTTTGGGGCTTAAAGGTTTAGTAACATAACCTAAACTGTGAACATTTCCTGTTCACTGCATGTCTATACATGTACCTCTCACTGGCCATTTTTATTCTTGTAAATCATTATCATTATTATTTTCATTAATGTGATTATTTTATTAGCTCAAGTGGGCAGCATGGGCAGCGGTCTTCTGTTCTTTCATCACATTTTCCAATTCACGCTCATCTGAGGATACCAAACAGATGTTTAGCAGTTTTTTGTAAGTAGTAAGATCACCTTTCAATTTAATGATTTTATATAATTATATTGTAAATGTTACTTCTATAATGCAATGGCAGAATGAGCAGTTGGCAAATCTCTTTTCACACTCTAGTCTGCCATACTGATTTCAAATTTCAGTTTTAAATGTTAATTTGAATAATCCCTCTAACCTGCATGGCAGGTGATTCGTTTTTATGGAGAGGCTTTTTGCGACTGTAACTCGTACTTTCTAAACAACAAGCAAAAAACCCTTCAAAAACCCTGCTTTTGTTGTTTACTTTCTGTAAACTAGAAAATAATTGATTATAGAAAAATGATTTTAGTAGAAACTGAAAGAGCATTTGAAATTAAATACATTTAACTTGAAGTTTTCCCAGTTCTTCAAGTACAGTAGGTGGGAAATCCAACAGCTAGAGATTTCATTTGGTTCTGTTTTTTTCTCCATGAAAGTAGCTGGGGTTGGCCTTTATCATAGCTAAGGGAAATCCCCTCCAATTTTCCAAACCCAGCCACCCCCCTTTCCCCCCATAGGGTTGTCAAAAGTAGCCGAGTGCCGGCAAAAATCGCCGTCTACTTGGTTAGTAACGGCCAGCTGTTCTGCTTGGCATCTCTTTTTTCAAATAAAATATCCCTGGACTGGCCGCTTACTTTGACAACTCAGCCATCTACTTCAAAACTTTCTGACAGCCCTGCCCCCAGCCGCAAATTATCCCTCAGATGTACACCTGTACTTTGTGCTAAAATAAAGTTATAATAATAATGATAAAAATGTTAATAGAAGCTTTGTCTCATATTTGATTTCAGATTATCTGTGTCAGCAGTTGTAATGTCATATCTACAGAATCCACAGCCAATGGCTTCAACATGGTAGCATGTGGACAGTAAACAGCCAGTCACCTCTATGAACATTTCAACAGTGAATGTGATTCCACATGTATGTTATC
Organism: Porites divaricata; assembly: GCA_038088405.1. Classification (NCBI taxonomy): domain Eukaryota; kingdom Metazoa; phylum Cnidaria; class Anthozoa; order Scleractinia; family Poritidae; genus Porites; species Porites divaricata. Next base: position 7,523,502 of record JBBMOI010000012.1, read on the forward strand.
ATCTGTTAGAACCTTGCATGGTGTGTGTTTTTATGAAGTTGTGGATTTCAAAGTATCATTGGCCAGTTCAGGGCTCAAAGTTACATGTAACTTTTAAGTGCACTTGCAAAGTTTTGCCAGTAAGATTTTTTTTCACTAGCAAATTATTCCCCTTTGTTTGGGAGACATGGATGATTCTAACTTGCAAACGTTTGCCAGTGGACATTTTTTTTTTTCACTCACAGATTATCAAAATTTCTCGCATTTTACAAGTTTGCAACCATGAATTCCGAGCCCTGCAGTTCTGATTCATTGTTGAAATAGTTTACATGTAATTGTTGTCAAGACAGAGTGCAAGAACAGACTGAGATTATTCAATGGTCTTTACTTGCTGATTATTGTCCACAGAATTTATTGAACTACACGTAAAACAAGCAGTGTCTATAAAATAATGTTTGCTTGTCTTCCTTTTCTTTTCCTGGAGTGTTGTATAGACACCTTTTCATTTTTGCTACGTTGGGTATCTCATCCTTGCAATATTTAATAGTTAAACTGAATTATAATTATTAGCACTGGATTGTTTGATTACAGTCTGCAAAAACTACCTCTTATAAACTGCTATTTCTTCGCCTATGATCACACACACAGAAAGTCTAGACAGTCATTCATCTCTGTCCTCAATTGAATCATAGGTTGATCACTGCAGAATTGTTAAAACACAAACTAAAGTTTTTATTCAAAATCAGTTTCGTTCCTAAAGTTGTTATCTGCAATGGACAGGGTTGTCACTAAGATTTCAAGTTACCAGGTAAGTATAACAAGTAGGCAGGGAATCAAACAGCTAGGGATTTCTTTTGGTGCTATCTTTCTTCTAGTTTCCAATGAAAGCAGTCGGGGGCCACATTTATTGTAGCTCGGGAAATTCTCGGCCCCAGGCTCTTAAAGGGACAGATTCACGGTTCAGCGCATGCTCATTTATCAAAATGCTGTTTTTCTGGGCATGCTGTATCGTATGTGCAAGCGATATGATCATGTCATAATGTTGTCAAAGAACCAATCTGAACACTCCCCTGGCAGTCACTTGCGCTTGATCAACTTAAATATTTGCAAATTGCTGTAAATTAATCAACCATGGAATAAATCCTTCGGGTTAGACTAAACGCGCGCGAAGCGCCCGAGCTTCACAGCCTCGTTCCAGGCCGTTTGTTTGACTGCTCACGTGTGCTTGAATACGCAAAAAATACAGACTGTTTTGCAGTCTACCTTCGGGTCAACAACAAATTTAACGTTGGTGCGATTTTAATACTCCTCCATCCTACTTCAGGTTACTCTGAAATACAATTCTACTTAAATTAAAATACACTCAGATCGCTGAGATAAATGTGAGTGGGATAATTAACCGATGGATTTAATGATAAATTGGAAAGAAGTAATTTTAATTAATGAGCATGCGCTTAACAGTGAACCTGCCCTAAACACGGGAAGTAATTGTTAATGTCATACATTGTGTTCTTTCCTTTTCTTATTGCCGCTCCCCATATTCATTTCCCTGCTAGCAGTCGTAAGAGACCTATGCTAGCAGGGAACATATTCAACATTTTTTTATGCCCTGGGCATTACAGCTGTCCCTAGAGAATTAAAGGCAATGCTTAATCCGAAATTCGGGAAGTGTACCAGGTGTATTAGATGGGCAATTTGACAATGATGGACTTTATCATATTTATCTCATTTAGTGGTGGTGCAGTTTTGACCTCTCTCTGATGCGATTCCAAAACAAAACAAAATCGGACTTAGTGGGAAATAAATGTAAAAGGAACCAGACTAGACGGCGCCCTGTTTTCATCAATAAGGTGTAATTGTATTATAGGTAATGTGAAAAAAAAAAAAAAAAAAAGTCAAATAGAAAAAAAAAAATATCGAGGCCTCTTTTCATTTTTATTCAAGGCTATTAATAAACTTGTGCTTCGATACTGCGGTGGTTCTATAAATGAAATTTGATTATATTACTACAAAATAGATAAACATGGAAATTTAATGTTCTTGACTAATTAACAATTATTCCTCGAGCCCGAATGGGCTCCAAGTCAATAGCCCATGAGGCCGAAGGCCGAATGGGCTATTGACTCAGAGGCCATGAGGGCGAGAGGAATAATTGTTTTAGTAAAATCCAACTGGTTGGTAAAAAATATCGAGACAAAACAACTTTAGCTAGTTAAAAAATCCTTTTTTCCGCCAAGAAGACAGCGCCTTTCGCTACTAGTAGGCTATAACATATAGCCTAGTAGTTGCTCAACCAATCAGAACACAGCATTGATAATAGACCACTAGTTGGATTTTACTAATATAGGTTACATGTATGTTATTAAAAACATTCGGTATCATTAAAAGTGATGGAGTCGAGGAAAATTCAACAGGTCTTTATTTATTATTTATACACATACAATTCTTAAATTCTAGTTGAATTTTAGGATGAACCCGAGAGGCTTTCTTTCCTTTTCTTTCTCCTGAAGTTATATTCTGGTTGTGCTTTTCTCTTTGATGCCATGTAGGTTGAACAAAACAGTAAATAATATTATTTTATTATGATAAACTTGGTGTTCATCAATTTTTGCAACAAATCTGACTCGCGAAACAATCTTTTGCCATATTCTTTACGTCTCCTATTGAGAATGAGATTTGATAATTTGCAAATCGCAAAATAAACTTAAGTAAAATGCTGTTCCTTTTTTTAATATTATAACGGTCTGACTGCATTTATAAATTAGGAATTTGGCCCTAGTCTTTCTTAGATCAATTATATATATTGTTTCGTGTAATTACTGATATCGACTTATTAAATTTAGCAGATGATTGAAATACAGCGTAATTGCAAGCTTCATCATGGGGTACGCCAAAAAACAATGCGCCTCCTTTCCCTTTTTATAGATGGGTGATTTAAAATTTTAACCACTTAGTTGGGCTGTCAAGCTGCCGATTTCTTTGGCTAACTTTTAAATTGAAATTACAGAGCTGTTTCGAAAATTTCCTTTTCGTAAACTACCCCAGTTTCTTGGCAACAATTTTCTTTAATTTCGCTTTTGTCTTTTTTTCGATCTTGGCACCGTTTTTCCGAAAAGTTGCATAAATTTTTGCGAAAAGGAGGAAACGACTTCTTGAACGCGGCTCTAAACTCAGGCATTCTGATCATATACACCCAGGGATCAGAAATTGCGCTCCAATACGAAACAACAGCAATGCAAATCCACACTTTTCTCACAGTGGGGCTTACGCATAATTCTACCTCATGTTTAAGCAACTGGATGAAATTGAAAATAATAACCGGTGCAAACAGAACAAAGAACAATACTGTTATTATTCCAAATGTTAAGGCTGTCTTTCTCTGACGTTTGTTTTCAGATTCTTGTTGAGCATCGATGGTGTTCACTCGAGCCGGGAAAGTGCCTTTCGATGCCCTGTAAATGCCAAAATAGCAAAATGCTATTATACACAAAGGAATTAGTACGACCACGATCGGTGCATAAATCCATATCTTTGGTAAATGTTCTTTGGGAATAAGGTATACCACCAACGCGCTTAAAAGCGATAAAAGCCACGCGAAACCAATAAGTGTCAAACACCTATTAGAGCTCATTTTGGTATAGTAGTGTAATGGCGACGTTATCGCAACGTATCTATCCAAAGCCACATTGACCAAATTATATGTCGTAACCATCGTTGTGAGACACCACATTGTACTTTCCTCTTTCCACAAGATTGTACCGTTTCCGTGGCTAGAATGATTTGAAATCAGCCACGCGGACAAAAATAAGTTTCCAATTACTGCAGAGAGGAGCTCTCCGGCGGCGAGGGAAATCATAAAATACCCCGACGTCTTACGTAATGAAGAAATCTTTTGCACTGATAAAAGAACTGCTGTATTTTCTAGAATGGCTAAAACAGCAGAAAGGCAACAAATTGACGTTACAGTGGCTGTAAAACTCAGGGACAGGTTGTAGAGTGGACAAGACATGGTTGAAAGAACGCCGCAATCAACTTGAAGTCAGCTACTGGTCAATTTTGAAGTTGTTTCCTTTTTCAATTTACATTTTTTTTTTTGCCTCTTGGATATTGTATGGCTGGCAGCTGAACCATTGTTAAAAAAAAAAAAAAACAAGCAAACAAAAACATTAATTAAAAATGCTTCATGTGGCTAATAAATAACACTTAAATTCAGTCTACTAACACCAATTTTAGCTGAGTCAGCTACGCTAGACGACTTAAGGGTTTCAGAATGTTGAATTTTTTTTTCAGAAAACGTATACTAAACGGTGCCAAGTGAGATCAGCATTTTTTCACATGTACGGACCAGTTGATGTACTGTAGGGTAGCGGTAAATTTAATTTAGAGATGCGTCGGTCTAATTCTGTAGCTTTGCCAATCTCGTTCCCAGAGCATCCGTTACTTTTGTCCAGCGGATATTTCGAAGTCCCAAGGGAAATGGAAAAAAAAGTTCGAAATAGCAGGGTTTCAAAATAACCGGGGAAGCGTAAAATTCGTAACGATGAATCATTTTTTTATAAAATATAGTACAGTATGAAGAAGGACACTGATTAAATAAAAATACAGTAATTATATGTCGGATAAATCAGCAGATCCTGTTGCATTGAATAATCTTTGAATGTTCTGTTGTTTTTGGTTTTTTCTAATACTTTTGTCGATCGTGAATGTATAACACAGCTGGAATTTCTTAGAGGGACAATGCAGGTGAGTCAAGCATTGTTCAGTCATTAATTATTACGCAATACGAGCTCAAATAAAATGCAATTATGTTTCCAGCTGTGCTCTTATGTACGTACCCTGTTTTTGACAAGTTCGAAATAACGGGGTTGATTTAAGGAGAAGGGAAAGAACGATGAGTTCGAAATAGCGGGGAATTCGAAATAACCGAGTTCGAAATAGCTGATAGTAAATGACTGAAAACATGAGGGTTAAATCCAAGGGAATTCGATCTTCCTTCGAAATAGCGGGGGCTTCGAATTAACCGAGTTCAAAATAGCGAGGTTCGACTGTAGTACCCTCGGACACTAATGTGAGAAAATTCAGTTTTTCAGTTTCAGTTTTCCATTATATTTCCTACACAACTCATACCTTACTATCATGCGATGCAAATGTTTCCTCCTTTTCATTGGCCGAGAGCCCATCACGTGACCTGCGTATAACTGCCTACAAATAATGGTGCGCTCATGCGCAATGTCGTTCAACTGTTTTTGGCTTTCACTTCACCGGCGAAAAGTGTCTACGCATGCTTTGCAAAAAATGACACGTGATCGATTTCGGGTAATGTCATTGGCTCCGAGGCGAAAATGCCCGCGAAATGTTGTTCAGATGAAAGAAGCGATGGCAGCTTTTTTTGGCAGTGACAGCGTTGCAATTTCTTGCCACAGTAACAGATCAAAAATTATTTTGGTCAAAGTTTTGACGGGAGTGTGTTCTCTAGAGGATATAGCATTCTGAAACTGGCGAAAAATCGCATTGGCATAGTCTGATTCAGTGTTATTGACGTTGAGATCGCTGGTTTGCTTCTGGAAGACATGCCGAAAAGGTGGGTAATTTTTACTCTTTTTGTTTACTTCATGTTCCGTGCAACTCGGTACAAAAAGAAATTATAAAGAAGTGGAAGAAAAATTATTGGGCTTTGTTTTGGTATATAAATTAGCTTGTACCGAGTTGCACGGAAGCAACAGTTTTGTTAAATGTGTATCCCGTTGTTGTGTCAAAAGTCGACTTTGATTGTGAATCTAACATTCGATATCATTCGACTATTGATCGAAGAGCGCCTTACAATGTTATCCAAAATGTTTTTGTTGTTTAGTTCAAGTTGCTTATCGCGGATTCAACAAAAAAAGTAGAGGGACAGACAATCTTGGGCTTTGGTTTGTTAATATGACTTAGCGTGTACTTTGTTGCTGGAACTGAAAGCTATATTTAGATGCTTAATCTCCTCATGTTTACCCTGTTTATGGCAGAAAAATAAGCTCACGCTTGGCTCAACTTAATCTCGTGTCACTCGCTACAAAGGGAAATTATTAAAGAAGGTCAATTATTATTTTTAGCAGGAGCTCCTGTTCTTAGCCATTGTCTTGGTGTGTAAATTGTCTTGTAGCTAGTGGATCGAAAGCGGCCGGGCTTCGGCAGTTTTCTAAAGTGCGTAGTTCGAAACGTGATTTTGTCCATCGATTTACCTTTCATTGTTGTTGTACATTATTACAGCTTTGTATGTTACAGTATTTTGAGTTTTATCCGAACTATCGAATGAGAAAATGTGAGAGTGTTTTCATTAAAACTTCAAGACCGTCTTGGAGCTACAGTTCGATAGGTCCAGCAACATTTGATTTGTAAAAAAAAATATTCTGTTTACAATGTGTACAGCTGCTGTACACTTAGGCTTGCAATTTTATAATTGAAGGATCGAAGTTTAGATTATTTTGCTCATAAATTTGGCTTGGGATTAACCACAACGAGGTCCTTGTTACTTTCCACGTTAGGAATTGCACTTACGGACATGATTTCCCCCGTGTACAATAGCTTACAATTCTTTAGTACTAAATTTTTACACACAAGGCTTTCTGTGGGGGGTGCTTCTTTGCTTGAAAATTGGATCCTGGAAGGAGATGAACAGCGTTATTTTTCTGTGAATGCTTTTGTTTTTATATGCATCGTTTTTGGCTTAAATTTTTTGGGAGCCAAGTTATAAAATGAATGACAGAGTTAACATGCTACTAAGTAATCTACGCCAATTTTGATCTTCTGTCAGAATTATGAGAGGACACTCACAGATCTCGTTCAAAAATTATAGTTTCATTGTAATTATCGTTTGTTTCTATTCCTATAAACCTCTCATCAGGTATACATTTTGCATGAATTTAATGTGATATATATTTGAAGTGGTTGTTGTTTGGCAGTGAAGTAGTTTTCACTTTGTTTTTTGATTTGAAGTTCAGTTTCTTCTTAGTTGTTGGCTAAGGCAGTGTTGAAGTATTTGACATGTTAACATACTTTACTTTTCATTTCTCTTCAGAAAAGATTGATTGATCCTGAATCAAACAAAGTGAAGCCTCACAAACAAGATTTTTTAACGAACAAATATGTACTCAAGGAAAGCACATGTCCCTGACAGTGTCAATAAAATTTATTTATGGAAAGATCTGGTTTTTTACTCCTTTGAAGCACTTTAGACTATATGCATCACTTTTTAACCTTTATGCACTAACTAACACTTGAATCAAAGCTCTCTTCTTTTAAAGTATAGTATTTAGTATTCCCCTAATTTTAAAAATTTCATTATCTTTTGCAGATCAAGCACAATAATCATCGAAAAGAAAAAAAGCCTTGCTCGGTCAAAGACGGCTTTAAAGTTTTGATATTAAAATACACCCGTTCTCAATGAAAAGACTGAATGCAGACACTAAAGTTCATTTAGCTCGTGTTCAAGTGTTTTTTTTTTTTGTAAATTGGAAAGTATTGCTGGAGAAAAAATATTTCTGCTTTACCTTTTAGGGAAAAAATAATATTAAAATAACTACCAGGTGTCTAAGCAATTTCAAAGGACCCATAGTGTCTTATTTATCTGCTGCATTGAGCTGTGAACAAAGGCCGTTCTTTCTAGTGACCCTGCTTTTTTCAGAAACATTGTCCGTGATCCAAAGTTGAATCCCGAAAACCGGCAAGATCGCGAGCATCGCAGGAAACGAATCCCATAGGAATAGGTGAAAAAGGATAATAAAAAGTCTAGGCTATTCTAAAAATATCCGATGTGCATTTGCAACTCATATTAAGCCGCAATTAACCTTTCCACTGGAATAAACAAACTATGGAGGTATTGCCGTCATTTTGAATTTAGCAATGTCACGTGGTCGCGCGTCGACCAATCAGACATTTTTCGCCGATGAAGTTTTTGGCTGCAAATACTATTCTGCTCATGCGTAAATGAAACCACGCTTGCTCCTTGCTCGTTTATGTGATCTCTGTCATTAATCCTGGAAGGCAGCGTGCGCTAACCGCTTTCCGAAGATATTATTAAAAAACAAACTCAGTGATCGAATGATAAAACAATTATTTAACTCGGTTATCGCAAAATATTGTGATCTCTCTGGCAGATCAATTATTTGCCGAAGCCTTCGGCTTCGGCAAAGAATTGATCTGCTCGCCACTGACAAATCACGAAATTTTGCTCAACCTCGCCCAATAATTGCCAATTGTTAGTATTCGTTTATGGTTCTTGCTGATTGTCTTTAATTATCTTCTTGTGTGTTATTTTAGCTTGAATTTTTTAAATTAGCAATCTGCTGGTTATCAGTACCTTACCCTGACTGTATTAACACGAGGGGACTTGTATGCAAAAGCAAATACGCTACAAATGTGATCTATGGGTTGATGAAATTGACTGCGTTGTCTGGGTTAGAACGTCGATCTTTTCGTGTACTTTATTCAAGGGATTCGTGTCAGTTCATGAAACGTTTGACTTTTAAACTGGGTCTCAATAACACAGGGTGCACAGGTCGTAACGACAATACGCAATACTTCCGGTAATTTATTTTGATCTTATAAGTAAATATTCGCAGCAGTATAGTATATTTTTATTTTGTGGCAACAACAGTACGCGCGCTCTGATTTACTGCTACGCCAAAAAAAATTAAAATTTTCTTGTAATGACCGGGCATTATTAGCTAGGCGTCCAAGGCATATACAATCTGTGTTGAACTTGTTGGTGGGCATCCATATTTTGGTCGATTGACAGCTATATCAAAAAGGGTATTCGTTGGCCAGTGACACATGACTGTATCGCGGGCCCAAGTGTACAACTCAGTGAGGTGACGTGTTTTTTTAAGTTAACCGCTGACCAATTATTGGTGTTACTTGATCCCAGACTCAGGTCTAAAATTTCCCATTGTCAAAGAAACTGTGTCTTGAGGTTTCGATCGCATCACCAGGTTCGTTTCCATTCAGGGAACACGACCTCGAATGACCTCTTCCGCGCGGATGTTGAAAATCACTTTTGATGTGTGTTTTTTTTTTTACTGTACAGTCGAACCTCCCGTAAGCGACCGCCCAAAATGCGAAGACATAGTGATCGCTTACAAGAATCGAACCACAGAGGTTTTCTTCCGAGAGGAGGTCCGGACACATCTACTTTAAGGAAGAGAATTTATTGCATGCAATTTCCAAGTTACCGCATGTGCGGTTTCATGTTGTTTCTAAAAGTTCTTCGTATATTCTAGGTAGGATAGTGCAAACAGGGACCATAAGAGAGCGGAAAAGTCGTCAAGTGGTCACTTACAAGAGGTTAAAAACAATGGAGAATCATTAAACCATCAACCCCAAATAGTGGTCGCGGTCGCGGTGGCTAATACAGAAGGTGGTCGTTTACGCGAGGTTCCAACTGTAAGGCTTAAACTGGGAAAGTTTTGGTGTTTTGGATAGGTGGTCGCACATGGAGGCTTGGCTGTATTCGTTTTTAGAATAGTGCTATAAAGGCCTATGATAGGAACAGTGTGGAACGTTTTCTTACCAGGCTAGGCAAAATGCTTAAAATGCGTTTTTATTTGGTACTGATTCAAACATGTAGTAACATTTCGTTTCAATTGCATTTCAAAGTACTTGTGTTACGTTCCCATCAGTCTCCACCCCCCACAACCTTGATTGGCACAAGTGGGTGTGGTTTTTGCCGTGTTACGATGTCAATAAGAATAACTCAGAATAGTTACATCATAGATAGCCTTTTTGGTCGTTCTAAGTATTTTCCGCTGCTCAGGTAAGTTAAGGAGAGGGTCACACATTATTCTGTAAAGAAAATACGGGGGGTGGTCTATCCGAAAGTAAACGTCCGATCAACATGAAACTAGGCCACGACGTAAAACATGTCAAGGGAGCTTTATTCACAAAAGTGTTTCCATAGTAACCTATCACGTGACCACTTATGGCTTAACTTCCGGTTTGTTCTTTTAGGGCTTCTGCACACTAGGAAAAATTAACTTTACTGAAATTTTTTTACAGTATTGTTTTTAGTATGTAAGGCCTCTTCTCAAATGTAACTGGAATCGAAGTCCATCTAGGCGACATCAACTTTTAACGGCTATTGCGTGACAAAACAATGTCACATTTTATTGGTCACGTGACCTGGACACCCATTCCAATTGGTTTCATGTAGAATTTCGTGCACATGAAACCATTCAAGCATCAGTTTGCATATCACTTTGTGTTAAGTTAGCGTGAGCTTAACCTAAAGGAAAATAAGGAAACTTGATATCATTTACGGTCACGTGACTAATTGGTGACAACTTCTTGTCAACTTAATTTATCTTGTCGAGTGTAAGACCCTGACAACGTTTCATTTCATTATCTTGAATACTGTAGAAGATAGACCACCCCCCTTCGTTTTCACTCATGCCTTAATTGACCCACTCCTTAATACACCTGAGTGGCAGACTTAATATCCTATATTTGTTTTGCATCACATGTGATATTGCAATAAGAATGAAAAAAAAAAAAGGAAAATTGTTTATTTTGGGGATCAAAAAAAAAAAAAAAAACAAAGAAAGAAAGAAAAAGAAGATCAGTGACTTTGCAATTGAACATAATTTTTTTTTTAACTTCTATTTTAATTATTGATTATAATAGCAGGTTGTACTGCAACTAATTGCTCGAAACAAATTACCTGCACCCTACAAACAAAAAAGCAGGAAGACCAACGCAAAGGTGGTATTAAATACAGGGGCTGGAGTTTGAGTCTGTGGCGGCCTAGTTATCATGATATATGAGCTAGAATACCATTCTTAGGAGTAGGGCTCTTTAGATTTAAACTTAAGAGGGGCTATATATGTTTTTTGGAAGTATCTAATTTGTGCATACTACCAAAAGACTCAAATTAGAAGCCTTCTTTCGTGGCGGAAGACAAAGTATACTTTTACAACAGAAGGAATATGCAGTGCTGTTATACTGAAAGCAGCATTGTACTGACAGCAGTGGGCAGGTTCTTGGCAAAAAGTTAGATTACTGGTGTTTTGTGGATGTCGGATTTTCTCACAAAAATTCTGTAACTGTACCTGAAGCGAGCGAGACTGATTCACTAAAAGATTATCCATGATTACCTGCTTAATTAAGCGCAGATACTGAGGTACACATTCGAGTGATGTACAACTGGAAACTCTGTTAAACCTTAACTCTCTCTCTCTCCCTTTTTCTCTCTCTCTTTGGATTCTCTTAGTGTGCATTTTCTTTCGGTGTCCTCAACAAATGAGGAATGCTTGACTTCTACACTGGGAAAAAAAAACAACAACAATAAAAAATGTAATAAAATAATAATAATTATAATAATAATAATAATAATAATAACAAAAACTCTGCTACCTGTTTGCTTCCCCAACGAAGAGCACGGCGGAAAGCAAACGAGGCGAGCTTCTTTACAAAGCTTTCTGTGACGTCTCTCACAGGTGGTTGCGTTGGACGCCGTTCAGTGAATCATGCTTCGTAATTATCAAAACCATTTTCATTTAACCACGGTTTAACTCTATGCTGTGAACCATTCGACTATCTATGAATTTGTCTTATTTTGGGCACATGGAATTGGCAACCCTAGGCTTCCCCTTTGCATGGGGTCCAAAAAAAATTTGCGAATAATATTTGCACTGATCTTTGGGGTAATTGATTTAAGTGTAGATCTTCGTTTGTCCACCTGCCTTGTATCGACTATAAATTGCTCTCTTCGCTCCTTCTGTGAAGTTCTTCCGTTCATATTTGAGTGAAATCAGGTGTATTCTATGACCATGTAGATATTAACTGTTGGTTTTATCTGAAACAAGAATATGAAAAATTTTTCAGCTACCAATGCCTCGAAAAGTGCGAGCCAAGACTATTACCAAAATATGGCAGAAGGAATCGTACTATGCAGTGCTTTTGTAGTGGAAGCCGTACTGATTGCCGCTGGGAATTTGTTAACAGTGGTTCTATTCGCATTTAATAGAAAGCTTCGCAGGAAAAGCTTGTTTCTTGTAATAAACATGGCATTTTCTGATGCCATGATAGGGGCTGTGTGTCTGCCGCTGTATGTTTTCTCGATTGTCGGACCTGAATTTAAGCTATGGGAAAATGTATATGAGCCGCAGATGGGGTTAGATATTTTTGTCCATGTGTTGCATACCATTTTGACACACTCATCGTTAATTTCTGCAGTGTTCATATCCTTTGAAAGATTTTACGCCATCTATTGGCCACTGAAACACCGAAGACTGTCAGAGCGAGAATACTTCATTATCATTTTAACGACATGGTTTTTGGCCATCATTTCTTGCGCTGTCCACAACGCAGAACACTACTTTCATCTCGGACTTTCCTTTTACGGACGGATTCTTTTCCCACTGATATTTCTATCTGCTGTTTGTGTCTTAAACATTGGCATTTTGATGAAGTTTCATGGGCGAAGTCTGGGAAGCACCGCCCAACAGCAAAACAGATCTACGCAGAATATGAGAAGACTTACAAAGACTCTGTTGTTTGCATCTATGATTGCCATGCTTTCCTGGCTTCCTCTTCTCATTGGTAACTATTTAGTGCCCGATCACGAGGTCTATATACCTCCAGATAGTTATTGGTTATACTTAATTTTAATGAATTATGCCAACTCCATTGTCAATCCGATTCTGTACGCATTAAGAATCTCTGAGTTCAGATCATCTCTACTGTTGTTGTGCTTAAGACGTCCCGTCGTTGCGAGAAGCGAGGAAAGCAGAGGGAAGCAAAGAGATGACAGAAGTGACCTTTCAGCGCATGCATTGCAGCTTGAAACCTGTAACGAAGAAATTATGGATACTAAATTTTAAAATGGAGGTAAACAATCTTCTCTAGCTCTTTGTATGGCTTCAAGTTTATGGGGTAATCCTAAGTGGACCGAAGCCTGACTGAACCTTAACTACTTCTGCGGTTTGGTGATGGAACTTGTGAATAAGTGGCAAAAGTTAACAAAATAACATAACGCGACGTAACAATACTTAGATTTAGCTAAGCCTAAAAGCGGAACTTCTGTTAAACGTTTTTTTTAAAAAACTTAAAACCAATTCAAAGCAGTAAATTCTCAAACCTACTTATTTCGATTCTAAATTTATCCTTTTACTTTGACATAATTTGATCGTTTTCCTTGTTCTTCTGATTCTTTCTCATTTTATAGTCAAGATTGTACAATTGTTCACTAACTAAAATGGACTGACGAAGAAACGTAACAGTTTGAGACTTGCTGCGCGTGCCTTGCACTTTTCCGTCTCCCTTTTCGTTGTACCAATTCAAGCCCTATCGCCCAGAATTCCACGACGCATCCGGGACCTTCTCAAGATCCAGAGCACCAAATTTGAAAAGCTTATTTCTGTCAAAGGAGCCAAAATACCAAAAAAAAAAGGAGGGGGGGGGGGGGGGGGTAGGAATGGCGAACCAAGGTGTACGTTTTACTCCATTATAAAAAACCTAAGTGCTTTGGCGGCTAGGTTCACCCTGGCTTTTCCATAAGAGGTCAGTGCCGAGGCATCAGTTAAGGTCATTTTCACTTCAATGGGACTTGGATAACTACTATCGAATCTGGTTCTAAATAACTCATTTTTCACCCTTATTGATATTCAGGATTGGTTATTTTACGTTTAGAAATGACTCACTAAATAAGGTTCCTCGGTCAACTCAATTGTCAGGTTTATAGCATTTTTTTCAATCAGGGTGCCCATGCGAATTTGATTATGCATAACTTTGAAACAACTTAACTGGAATCCATAAAGATGAAGGTAAATCGCTTTATCTCGTCCGCTTGCGGAAACAACAATATAACAAGTGGCAATGTTGTCCTGTTTAGTTATTTTTTAAGAGATACTTTAATTGTAAAAGATCCTGTAAATCTCGTTTTAGTGGAGTGGTTATATTTTATCCCTTAAATTGATTATCTATATTTACAACTTCCCGAACATTTTCGTGAGTATCTCCGGCGAAATAAAGTTTCCTAAAGATCATT